>ML111865.1:15473-56269 GCA_003697995.1 Taxidea taxus jeffersonii
GCTTCTCCCTTTGTGTGCCAGCTCCTCTCTCTCTGTCAGCTTCTCCCTCTGCGTGCCAGCTTCTCTCTGTCAGCTTCTCCTTCTATGTGTCAGCTTCTCCCTGTGTGTCAGCTTGTCCCCCTGTGTGCCAGCTTCTTCCTCTCTGTCAGCTTCTCCCCCTGTGTGCCAGCTTCTCCCTCTCTGTCAAACTCCCACGGTGTGTGCAGCTTTTCCTTCTGTGTGTCAGCTTCTCCCTCTGTGTGCCAGCTTCTCCCTTTATGTGTCAGCTTCTCCCTCTCTCCAATCCAACTTTGTTCACTTCGCAACAGGTGTCTCTCCTGGGAGCCTCCCGAGAACGCACTTCTCCATCTCAGAATCTGTGTCCAGGGAGGCCAGCTTAGTCCCATGTAGAGTGATAAACAGTGAACTCACCTTCAAAAGGAGGAGTTGGAGGTGGCCTTGAACTATCCTCTCCTATTTGCTCCTCCTACAACCCGGCAGGTAAAACCTGTCACTTCCCATTTGGCAGCCGAGGAAAGCAAGGCTCAGAGAGCGGTGACACAGAGCTACCAAGTGGCGGGACCAGAACTGAACCTCTGGTCCCGACCTCCCAGTTCAGTGCTCTTTCCACCTCGCCAAACTCCCTGCCTAGACCTCTCGCTCGTGTGGCCTTTTGAGGGTGACAGAGCATTTTCACAGACCTCTACTGGCCTCCACAGCTGTGACTGAGGCGAGACGGGCACAGTCCTCTCCTTTGACTGACTGCTTGCGGTGCTTTGGGTAGCACTGAACTGACAGCAGGGGCACAGGGCCGGAGGCCCGGGGACGTAATGGAGGGCATGGTGGGGAGCACGGCACGGACTGCAGCTCCAGCCTCTAGTGCGGCAGCCAGCGGGTCAGCAGGTGCTGGGGAGTGACGCCCTCAGACCCATCAATTCATCTGATGTAGACAATGCTGAAATGTTGGCTGGCTTTTCTCCCCACAGAGAAGATAAGGAGGAAAGAACCCACCAGCTCCATAATCAAAGCTCATTCTATTTTGCTCACCTCTTTATTCCCAGTGCCTCCTGGCGCACGCAGGGCCTGGCACACACGAGTACGCTGGCGAGGATGAGTCACTTTTGTGTCACCCTTCCACACCCTGTGAGGCTTCTGAGCACTTTGCACACAGATACTCAGCAAGTCCTCACAGCCCTCGGGCGGAGAATACCGCTATCACCTTCATCGTGCAGATGAGAGGGCCAGGCATGGAGAAGTGGGAAGTAAATCCATATTTGAGGAATGAAGGAAGGAAGGAAGGAATGATCAGAGTCTGATGCTGCTTTGAGTTACAGAAACAGAAACAAAACTATCCCCTACCCAGGGCCAGCACGGACTAAGCACTCTTTGTGGATTCTCTCCCTTAACCCTCCTTCAAGACTCCCCTTGTGGCCCAGATGATCAACCCCAGTTTCTAGATGGGGGAACAGAGACTGGCAGGAGTTAGGGATTTTGCCCTGCACATTGATGAAGCCAGGACTTGCCCCAGGTGTGTGGACACCAAAACTGGCATCCCTAACCCTGAGCCATTCTCCTGCTTCCCTGCAGGGCATGGCGCCCAGGGCTCTACCTATCCAAAACACGGCGAATGTTCTTACTTGAGACACAATTCCAGCAAGGGGTCAGCCTCTTTTTCTCCAACCCAGCAGTTGAACGGGAAGGGAGTTAAATGGTGGTTTTTAAGTAGGTGGGCAAGGGAGAGACTGGAGTGATAAAAACGATGATGGACCAAGCCTGTGAACCTGGAACCACTGAGTGTAGGGAAGGATAGTTCTGACTACAGCAACACCATCGCACCTGAAGTTGTTGACTTCAAGTCATCAAGAAAAGGCTGCACTGTGTAAGAGACTGTGGCGCAGGGCAAATAGTTCCAGATTCTCTATTGGAGAAGAGGGTTGGAGCGGGGCTCCCCCATTTCCTGGCAGAGCCACTGAAAGTCCCTGAGCCTTCCCTTCATCATCTGCAAGGTGGAAACAACGAGCCTGACCCTTCCATGGATTGCCAGCAAGATTGAACAGTTCCTGAGGTCGAAAGCATTTGGCCAACAGTAGCCAAGGTGAAGTACCATGTTTGCTATGTTCTGCTTAAGAAGACAGGGAAGGAGGCACAACATTAATGGATGTTTTCTAATAATTTGGGGTTAACAGTAGAATCCTACACTTCAAGAGGTGGATTTCGGCATCTAGAAACTTCCCTCTTGCAGGTCCTGTTGGGATGCTCTGGCATCAGGACGCATAGTAACTGTGCCAACGTCTTGGCCTCTCCACCAGGGCACACACCTGGTCCTACTTCTGCTTGAAGATTACCCACGGTCTCAATAAACATGTCTAATGGGATCGAGGGCAGAATAGTACACTGGGTATAGACTCAAAAATCTGGACGCTGCTAGCTCAAAAAGAGGCCACCTGCTCTTTGGGGACAAGATGCTGAGACACTGAAGCTCTTGCCTTCAGCCCAGCCCTGGGGGAGGTCATTTAGACTTCAAACCAGATATCCTTGGGGGATGCCAAGAGGCAGCCAGCCAGGTCCCTCGGTGGAAAAGCCAGCTGTGGAGTCAGCATTATCTCTTCATTAATTTAACTCATTTGCTGAGCGCCTATCGTGAAGTGGGCACCGTGCGGGCAAAGCCAGGGACTCAGACACAGGCAAGTTCCTAGCCTCGAGGAGCTCAGGTCCTGCTGACAGAGAGACACACAGAAGGTGAAACCAACATGATAATGAACACTAGCCCTCCCCAAGCAGTCACACGTTCCTGGCACATGCTAAGACCTTTCCACATAGTATCTGATTTCACCCCCAATGCACTCCCATTCTTAACCACCTACGTTCTACAGAGTTAGAAACCAAGGTCCAGAGAACACTAATCAGCGACCCAGGGTCTCTAGCAAGCTAGCAAGTGGTGGGGCTGGGATTCAAACTCAAGCCTGGACTCCAGGGGCCATGCCCACTACATCATGACCAGTGCAATAGGTGGGTATAGGTAAAGGTGCCCTGTGGGAATGCTGGGCTGGGGGTGGGCTCTGGAGCACGGGTGGAATCAGCCAGATTGGGGTTCTGGAACAGCTCTGCCACTCAAGAACTTAAGGGACCCCGAGGGTCAGTTGTTTTTTTGTTTGCTTGTTTTTGTTTTTGTTTTGTTTTGTTTTTTTGCAAAGGAGTCCAATGATGCCTTTCTGGAAAAGAGCACTGAAGATCAAAGGAACTGACCTGGCGAGGGTGGGTGGCGCCATCTTGGGCACATTCCACTGGATCAAAAGGGATCAGCAAAAGCCCATGTGGTTTGGGGTTGGGGAGGAGGTGGTCAGAAAAGGCCTCCATGAAAGAGGTGACTTTTTAACAGGGGCCTTGAAGGATCAGTAAATTTGGACTGACTTCGAGGAAGGAAGCAGGGTGGGGCAGGCATGAGTAACGACCCTAGAGATGAGAAGACCAAAGGCCCATTTGGGGAATAAGCTGGCTGGAACCCATGGAGGAAGCTGGGGAGTAAGGGAACCATGGCTTGGGAGAAGGGTGACCCCACTTTGAACCTGGCAGAGCAGGCACCTCTGGCCATGTTTACTGAGAATCTGTTTTGCACGCGTGTCAGAGACCAGGCCTTGTGGGGTTCATCTTTTGAAGACATGTTCTTTAAAGAAAGGGGGAGACAAAGGCGGTAAAGTCATTGCTCTCTTTAAAGAGCAGGAAGGCACAGCCATTGGCGGGGGGGGCTCTCTTTCCTTCCCTCTAGCTTCCCCCAGCACCGTGCGTGACATGGCACTGGGGAGCAAAGGACACATCCTGCTGAATATTAAACAGACCCCAGGCATCAGCCCCATTTCAGTGCGTGCCCACGTAGGGACACACACACACACACACACACACACACACGGTAGGGGGAGAAGCGGATTTGATTTTCCACAAGATTGCATAATCCTTAGGTGCTATTAAAATAGCTGATGAAGAATCTACTTGAGTCTTTTTTGAGTGGGTGTCGAAGGCCTGAAGAGCATTGCTTAGATATTTCTGACAGAATTATTTACAAGAAAGAAGCCGCCCAGCAGAGCTGCAAAGCCAATGGCTCCTAAGACCATCACCTCCTGCACCTCCTTGAGGCCCCAGACGTCACCCCAGATGTCCAGGGCTGGGGAGGGGGTGACCCCAGCAGGTGGCATGGCCCACCCACAGCTCCCACAGGTCAGGCACAGCTTTCCTGAGACAGGAGGGAACCTCACTGCTGAGATGATCCCCTCCTCCTGGAGCCTAGAGACCTTCCTGTCAGTGTCAGGGGCACATAACCACGTCCAACCCCTGCCCGCTCTTCCATTCTTGGCTCAAACTGTATTGAAAACAATCTGATCTATAACTCCTGAGGGGCGTGTGGCAAGCTGCCTCAAGCAGACTGTGACCATCTTAGAGGAGGGTCACAGTTGTGCCCTAGCACAATCCCGTGTCCGTGTGTCCAGGACACACAAGACAGCAGATATCCGGCCACAATGCTAAGATATCCTGATTCTTTCCTCAGATAATTTGGTTTTTGTCTACCAACATTACTTCCCAATACTATAGTCATGAAATTATTCATCTGTGTATTCCAAGAGTCTAGAACCGTGCCTGGCACACAATAGTAGTCCAGTAAGAGCTCTTTCTGAAGCTATGTTAATTCCATTTTGGAAGAAGCCTTCATCCATTCAAGTTGGGATCTGAAGGCTACGTGGGCATTACGCAAAGAGAGGAGGCAAAGTTTGGGGAGGATGGAGAAGAATCTTCCAGGCATCAGGGACAGCAGGAGCAAAGGTCTGGAATGTATGTGTGTGGCCTTTAGCAGGGAACTGGCTTCAGGGCTGTTGGAGGAGCAGTAGGTCTTGGACAGAGGCAGAGGACATGTTCCCTCCCATTTGAGCAGGAGGGACGGAGGAAAGCAGGCAAGTGTGTAGTCTGATGACAGAACACTAACAAGGCTTCCATAGGATGGCTTCTCTTTTGTCTCTGAAGAGGGAAGTAAGGATTCTTCTGCATTGGAGGAGGGGCAGGGGAGAAGGGAGAGGCTTCAGGAGAGAGGACAAGGTTTGAAATAACCACCAGAGGAGACAGAGCTGAACAGGGGGAAGTGGGAGGATTTCTGCCTGGGGTTAAGGGTCCAGTAGATGCTGGAGACCACACCTTCCCATAAATTATGCCAAGGTCTGCGGCTGGTCAAGGTGTCTTCAGCCCCTGTGTGTAAGTGGACTGATGGAGTTTCATCAGGTGGGAAGGAGGGAGAGGCAGCAGGACAAGGGCGTGGGGGATTCTCCAAAGGGAATGGCCTGGGTCAAGGACCGTGGGCTGGTCAGGGCAGGAAAGAAGCAGGTTTGGGGGGCAGGGGCGGTGAGAAAGCCTAGAGGGCAAAGGGATGGGGCTGCTAGAAGTACAGGGGTCCTGGTGTAGTTGATCCCAAGGGTCCCAAAGCGGCGGGGGGTGTGGGGCTGGTGTTAAAGACATGCCTGAGAACAGACAAGGCAGAGAGAGGCCCCAACTCAACACAAGCCCTAGAATCAGCCGCTGAGCCCGGAGGGTGCCCAAGGGAATCATTCCAGCAGCCTCTCCCCAAACCAGGGACACTGAGCCGGTTGGGGCCTGCCCCCAGGTCACAGCTCACGGTGCTCCCCAGCCCCGCCCAGGAGAGGACCCAGGAGGCCCCCCACCCGCGCGCCCCTGGGGTTGGCCGGGTGCCCCACCAACCGGAAGCACGTGGCCCCCTCCAGCCGCGTTGCCCCGGAGACGCCCGGCTGTTTACCAGCCGGACTGAGCCAGGCGACTGCGGGGCGGATGGAGCAGCGGCGAGGTGAGCGCGCCCGCCGCCCTGGGACAGGCCG
Organism: Taxidea taxus jeffersonii; assembly: GCA_003697995.1. Classification (NCBI taxonomy): domain Eukaryota; kingdom Metazoa; phylum Chordata; class Mammalia; order Carnivora; family Mustelidae; genus Taxidea; species Taxidea taxus. The sequence goes on from ML111865.1 coordinate 21,323, forward strand.
CCCCCGGGGGAAAGGAGGGGTCCGGGGGAGAAGCGGCCACTCCCGGGTAAAGCCAGCCAGCCCGGCCCAGCTCACCGTTGCCGTTGCCGAATGGGGCAGCTCCCGGGCTCCGCAGAAGCCGAGGGGGCTGGGAAACCGCCGGGCCATGCGCTCCTGGCTGGGCAGTACGGACTGGGACACGGACAGACCCACGGGGACCAAAGGACGTCCTGCACACGGAGAGACCGGAACCAGATCAGAGCCTCCCCCAGACCCATGCGCTTTCACCCAAGGCACCGCTCACTTTCTAGACGTTCTTTCTTGCCCCTCCCCCAAGTGTCTGCCTCTGCTGTTCCAGCTCAGCTCCTTTCCTTTTAGAGCTGTCCCTACTTGGAAATAATTAAGCTCTCCTCCTCCTCCTACCCCCTCCCCCACGCTGCTCTTGCAACCATCCCCACTGCCTTTTCCAAACCTTTGATCACTTGGTGGCTTGTGGTCCAATTTCTCCACTCCCCTTTGTAAACGTGGCACTCTGCGTGGGACAGTGCATTCTAATCATTTAGCCGGGAGTAGAACTGGGAATGGTACCAAAGTTTTCTCCTGCTCAGGCCAGCTACCATCTCCTGTTGATTCTTCTGAGTGCTTTCATCTTGAAAGCCTCTCAGGGTGGGGCGGGGGGGTGGACTGGGGTTGGAGGGTGGGGCTGTTGGCAGGATTAGTATTAACTGATAAACATTTTTAAAAGACCAATTCAAATGTATGCATGCTCGGGATATACCAGCAGATGGTACGTGGGTGGGTGTATTTTACTGCATTTGCTGTGGGTTTAGATTTCGGTTGCCAGGGAAAGGGGGTGGTCTGACCCTGTGCTGAGAGGTGGGCTCCTTTGGAAAGCAGGAACATGGCCTCCGCCTTTCCTGTCCAAGGTTCTTCCTTTCCAGTCCATTGGACAATTCATCTTAAGCAATGGGCACCTGCCCTTTTGGCAGCTCCCTGGAAACAGTTACTGATGTTTGTTTCCTGACTCCTAGCAGGGCTCTGGGGTGTAGCTATTCTGTTTAAGCAAACAGGCCACTTGCCTATTTGGTTGGTGGCTTGATGGATACCTACACCAAGATCTTGTCAAATCACTTTGTGGTTGAATGTCTGCCAGGCCTAGAGGTGGGGAAATGAGCTAAGCCGGGGAGTGGGGGGGGAGGGTAATGATGGGCACTGCCCAAGCCTTCCCGGACCCAGGGGAGTGGACAGGGTTCAGGACCCAAGGTGTAGATACAAAGGCATGGTTGGCCCTGGTCTTCAAACACCTGTTCCCCACCACCACTTCCCCAGCTTCCCCTTTCTATGGGGTAGATGCTGGGGAGAGTTGGTGTTCCCTCCGTGTAACAGATGGTCCCTGCGCTCGGGAGGAGGCAGTGGGTTATGAAAGCAGGTTCGATGGAACGGTTTTACCTGAAGGAGGTGTTAGTCTCTAAATAACCATGAGTGGGCTTAGAGGAATTAGTCATAATTGAGGTTTTTTTCTCTGAGATAGCTCGCAGTCATGTTATCTTATGACCAGGATGTCTTGAATATGACACCCCCTGAACATGGATAATTATATAGTACCAAAAGGTATAGAAAGTGCATGCACATAGTCAAGTTTTACTGTTAAAAATAATCCAGCAGAGAGCCTGCGAGAACACATGACTTTCCTCATCAAAGTTGTTAAGGAAGAGGTTTCTAAGTTACCAAACTTACTGACAGTTAAACCTTCCTGAGGCATGTGTGGGAGTTAGAAGCCAAGTCTGTGATAATTCTGTAGAAGCTGTGGCAAATTAATAGCCATTGCTGGAGAGGGGAGGGAGGACCGAGAAGGGGAGCTGGTTCCCAAATTGCGCTTATCTTTGGCAGAACAGTTGGACAATCACCACCTTCTCGTGTCACCCTGAGTTAAAGTGCAGAGCTGCTTAATTACAAGTGAAAGACTTTAGAACTCAGCCAACAGGGGAAAAAACCACATTCTTCACAGTTGATCAGAAAACAGATTAAATTAACAAGGAGACAGGCCGGCTTTTTTTCATGCCAAGGAGAAGGTTCCTGAACTCCCAGCAGCCAGATTGGGTGTGAAAACCTAGCAAGAAGTAGAAGATGAGAAGTGTGGAAAGACCCAGTCTGTGGACAGAAGGGAGCAAACATAGAGGCCTTTAAGTTAAGAAAGGGAGGGGAGCTTTCGAACTGGCTAGTGCCTGGGGAATATAGGGAAAGACTGTGTCTTGTCTGGGTGTGGTTTTAATGGAGAGGAAGAGGATACTTCCTAAAATTTGGCAACATGGGTAAGAGGCACAGAACGATGATGTTAGAATGCAAGGCTACAGGGCTGGAATTGGATTGCTCAGGACTCTGTGACGAAGGTAGCTTGGCGTAAGTTGGTTTGAGGTAAGGATGCAATTGAAGTGGGACATCAGAAGGCATTTCTTGGGAAAACATGATTTTGCATTTTTGAGCCAAGTTCATGGGCAGTTGAAATCAACCTTCCGGCATTTCTGTGCAGTGGGCGGGGCAGGCACGGGCTCCAGGGATTGCCCTGCTGGTTAGAGGTGGTTAGGAGCAGAACCACGGAGAGTCCCCTGGGGGGAAACACTCTGCAGCAACAGGTAAGGTTTTTGGACCTAAAATAACAGAAAGCACTAAGCAAACAGAAAACCAAACACAAAAGCAAGAGAACCTTACCTCTTCTTAAGCCTTGACTACACATGCCCCGAGCCCAGTGCTTATGGCTGTGGTTATGTGATTTCGTATTACGTCTTCCTGTTGCGGATCAAGGGACTGAACTTAGAGGATTTAAATAATGTCTTCAAGGTCATATGGCTAATTCTATAGGTGAGGAAAGAGGTGTATCAGGAAGGTAGAATGACGGTCCCATGGTTGCTCAGCTAACTCCCGGCAGAGAGCCTGCAACAGAACCCCGGACTTAGGACATCAGGTCCTGGTTCCTTTGCACTCAGACATGCTGCTCCCTGGGGACCGAGAGGCACTGGGAAATTACCAGAAGGTCTTTAGAGGGCAAGGAGACACCTGGTCAGCCTATGCGGTGGTGGTCAGGATTCCAAGGTGGGGGGAGCCCTAGACGCCCCACAGTGTCCGGGAAAGGATGTCACCAGGGCCTGGAAGGGGGAGATGATGGCAACGGGGGTTAATGAAGAGGCCACCAAGATGGTGAGGAGGGGAGAAGGAGACTTGATCTGGCCACTGGGGCCTGCACAGAGAAGTGCCCATGCCTCCTCCTGAGCTTGGGAACCTGGGGCTTCTGTGGGACTTTGCTAGCATGCACAAGCACCCCCAGCGGGAGACGCACATACAGAGACCCTCAGAGGGTTCTCCAGGTAGCTAGGAAGACAGAACGTGAAGCCTGGTCCTTCAGAACTGGACCGGGGGTCACAAGACCTGGGTTCAAGTCCAGACTCTGCCAATAGGTGGCTTTGTGAGCACAGAGCAAGTGTTCTGGTTCCTCCACCTGTAGGATGACCTCGTGCCCAGCGTCCCCTATGGAGCTGGTCTAAGATCCAGTTTGGTACACGATGGCCCACTGCCAGTTTTGTGTGGCTTGTGGGCTAAGAATAGGTTTTGTACTTTCAAATGGTTGGGGAAAAAATGGAAAGAAGAGGAATCTTTTGTGCCACATGAAAATGACATGAAATTCAAATCTCAGTGTCCACAAACGAAGACTTAAGGGCACACAGCCACACCTGTTCATTCACCTGCTGTCTGTGGTGGCTGTCACACCCCACGGGCAGAGTTGTGGAGTTGTGTGACAGACCCGTGTCCAGCAAAACTGAAAATATTGGCTACCTGGCCATTTATAGAAAAAGTTTGCTGGTCCCTGGTCTAGAACCTGCGTACCTTCCTGTGAGTTCTGGCCAGCGGGCTGAGATAACCAATGGTGCCCCCTCCCTGACCCCATAAGAATAAGAGTTCGCCCCCCCCCAAACCAAGTCACTCCCTGGTGCCTACTTTGTTTATTTGCCTCATGGCAATTATTACTCATTGAAAATATCTCTTTACTGGTGGGCTCAACACTTGTCTCCCCTCACTCTTGGTTCACTGATTTTTCCGAGTGGTTGAAATGACTGAGGAATGCATGGCAGCTGGTGCCCCTCGCCCACGCCGGAAATCCAGAGAGGAGCCCTAAACTCCCGGCCAGTTGGCACTGATTCCGGCCCCGGGGGTGACCGGCTTGGAGGTGGGAGTCCCGGGAAGTATAATCCATGGCTTCTCTTCTCTCCTGCTTCCTTAGGGGTCTTGAGAAGCAATGGCCACCGAGGCCCCTGTGAACATAGCCCCCCCTGAACGCAGCACCGTGGGCCGCACGGCCGCTGACGGCTTCATCTGGCAGCCAGACTCCGCGAACATGCACGTCCTCAGGCCCAAGTCCGCCAAGGGACGGACGCGGCCGAGCCCGCACAGACCGCAGGGCACAGAGCCGGGTCCTCACCGCGTGCCGGCCTCCCTGCCTCCAGCCATCCCCTGTGAGCCACCAGGCGGCCAGAGGCCCGGAGCCTGCGCACCCAGGTCTCCAAACCAGGGGGCTCCCGGCGAGATCCGGGAGCTGCTGCAGCAGGTGCTGGCTGGCACTTCCTCCTCCCTCAATAAATACCCAGTCCTCCCTTCCATCAACAGGAAGAGCCCGGAGGAAGGGTCTGTGGAAAGAGTGGTGAGACAGGCTGGCTCCCTGCAGCTGAGCGGCACCATGAAGACGAGTGAGGAAGAGTCCAGAGCTCCAGCTTGTTCCCCAGAGAGGAAAGTCATCGTCCGGACCAGGAGACCGACCTCCCCCAGGGCGGGGGACCCGGAGGAGCCATCAGATCGAGAGCCCAGGCTGCTGCTGGCCGTCAGGTCGCCGTCGGGCCGAAGGTTCGTTCACCATTTCCGGCCCACCGACGCCTTACAGACGGTTGTCGCTGTGGCTGAGGACAAGAACCAGGCCAGCTACCAGCCCTGCAGCATTGAGACCATGGAAGTGCCCAGGAGACGGTTCTCTGACCTCACCAGATCCCTGCAGGAGTGCAAAATCCCCCACAAGTCGGTGCTGGGCATCTCGCAGGAAGAAGGGGAGGGGGAGCCCTGAGTCCACAGCCCCCTAGCTGGGGTCCTGGGTCTTTGAGCAAGGAGCATGCTTGGCTGCTGTGGCCTTCCGGGCAGCTCAGTACCAAGTGCCGTGTGAACCTGGGGCGGCTGTGATCCTTGCGCCCCACCTTCACAGCCTCTCCTCTGCAGGAGTGAAATTTGCACATGCGCCAAGCACATTGAGAAGGTTTTCTTCCAGTTGTTAAATTCCCTCCAGCACTGGAGTGAACTGGCAAGTTACCAGGGCTGTTCCTGAAACCACCGTGACCAGGTCTCCCCCTTCCCCGAGGTCTGGGTCCTTTCTGGAGCACCCGCTTGCCTTTACAAATGAACTCTCCCTCTCTTGAAGCCAATGGTTTGCCTTTCTGTATTTGATGCAGGATTAGATACTCCCCAGAGAGGAGTCAAGTCTGGTAAATAACCAGGGCTCAGGAAATGTCGAACTGGCATTTGTATTTCTTGCAAACATCTTCAAGAACCAGGCAGTTGACCCTATCTTGGAAGCAGCCTCTTTGCTGGGCTCGGGGGGCTAGAGTTTCTTGGGGATTACAGTTTGTGTGATGTGGCTTCAGAGGAGAGAACAGGTCTTTCGCTGATACAAATCCTCCAGCACATCAACGTTTCTGAGATAGTCCAGGAGCTCGAAAGCATATTGCTTCCACGACCGTGGATTAGCCAAGTAGCCCCTTTTAAATAGAGAATAAGTAGGTTTGCAAACATTGGTAGCTACTCTCTGCATGCCGCAGTCTTCCCAAACTGAGAAATACCAGTGTACTCTGATTTCCTTCGCTTTTGTCACTAATGAAATCTTCGTACGGTTTTTAAACCGTATGAACATAGAAGTCTGTACAAGGCACTGAAGACCCCGTCGGCTTATTGGGGTATGGAGACGTGGTCTCAGTGTTTCACCTCCTTCCAACAGAGACTCCCTGGAGCGGGGACAGCGGTGCCCCTGTTTTGTGATTTCAGAACCCCAGGGAGGACAAGGGTTCCCCTGTCAGGCCTCACTCGGCTGCACCCATGCCGAGAGACCTTGTGCCCACGTGTCTGTCTGATTAGCACGTGGTGCGTCTCAATGCCTTAGCCCATAGCCGTGTTGAAGACCACAGGGTCTTGGCTTTCCAACTCTGAAGTGGTGACGTGGACAACTTGCCAGAGTCCTCTTGTGTCGGGAGTTCAGCAAGACCTCCAGCTCTCATCTGGATCCTCTTTGTGGCCAAATCACCATTCAGAGTAGGGGAGCTGGTCCCTCAAGAGCTCTGCCGTCATGGAGCACTGAATACCGAGGCCTCCCTGCTCCTGGGTACACAGAGAAGGCAGGAGTTCCAGAAGCCTATCAGTGTGGCGGCCTCAGCAGCAAGTGTGCCTTGTACCTAGATAAGGAAGGCGGCTGGAAATGTTACATCCAGCAACTTGATACTCAGCCACAGAGATTAACGCCAACATCATTTCCTCTAAAGAAGGCTCGCCTTGTCCTTCCACATCCCATACCACCCAGATCACTCAAGAGTGGGTTCTTTCAGAATGTGTGGTCCAATTTCCTAATACCAGCTAGGTTGCAAAGGTCAGCTGGGACTTGCTGGACCTTGGGCAGGCCCACGCAGTTGGCCACCTCTCCCAACCAGTGACCATGGTGGAGAGGACTTGGGGTAGGGGGGTTGTCGAGCCTGGTACTCTCAGTACAGGAGCTTTTTACCTCCCACCCAGGACCTGGGTGCATATCCGCCTCTGATCCTAGGAGGCTGGGGGAAGAGCCTCCTGCAAAATCACACCTACTCTGTGGTAAGAATAAAATCCCACCCACCTGGGACTCGGTAATTTCTCCAGGCAGGAAATCTGTAGAAAACTTCAGTGAAACAGAGCATGCTTGAAGGAGCTAGAATCTTCTGCACTTAGGGCTTTGCTGCTGCAATTCAGCTTGGAATTTGGGGGTGGCAAAAAAAAAGTGGAAGGCATGAAATATAGAAATATTTTAGGGTATCTTAGGACATGAGAATAGAGCTAGATTTGAGCCACCTTAATAAACTTTTTTTTTTTTTGGACAAAAGGATGATGACACAATAAAAATTGATTTGTGTGAGGCCAAGTCAGCGGAGAAACACGCCTTCTGTTTTCACGCAGGACTCCGGCCCCTGCGCTCCGGCAGACAGAGGGGCTCACCGACCTCACCTTCTTGGGAAAACACTGAGCTCTGCTGTTAAATCCAAGTCCCCATCCCCAGGCACCCCAGGTCCCCATCCTTTCCATAGCTCTTGCTTTCAGGTTACAGGATCACACCAAGCTCTCTATGGCAAGAGTCTCCTGAATTTCTCTGAAAAATCATTCCGAGTATTCTCCTTTGGAAGCTGGCAAGAGCCGCTTCTCTCACTATCAGATAGGTGACTTTACAGGTGGCACTGTCACGTGGGCACCCCGGTCTAATGGGTGGCTTTGGGTGACCGCTTTGTAGTCACAGACCTCACTCATTCATTGAACCAGTGGTCACTGAGGGCCTACCCTGTGTCATACACGGGTCACCGGCATTGGCGTCCCACCGAGGGACCATTGACAAGGAAGCGTAAAACCATCTCGGGAGTTGAGAGCCCGACCGAAGTGAGGGGCTGTAGATTTACCCGTGAAGGACCCTGGAGTGAGGAGCAGACAGGCTGTCGCTGTCTCCCCACCGCCTTGTGGAAATGCAAAGGTCCTCCCCACTTTTCTAGCGACGGCACCAGGAAGAGTGGTGGGACATGAAGAGAGGGGGCGTGAATTTTTTTTTTTTTAAGATTTTATTTATTTGACAGAGAGAGATCACAAGTAGGCAGAGAGGCAAGCAGAGAGAGAGGAAGGGAAGCAGGCTCCCCGCTGAGCAGAGAGCCCGATGCGGGGCTCGATCCCAGGACCCTGGGATCATGACCTGAGCCGAAGGCAGAGGCTTTAACCCACTGAGCCACCCGGGCGCCCCTGGGACATGAACTTTGCATCGGACAAAGCTTTAAGACCAGTTTTCCCAGTGTCTCCCCTGACACAGTCCAAGAGGTAAATTAGTCCTGGCAGCAGAAGGAACAGCAGGAGACATAAGTGACTCATCATTTAGAATCCAAAAACTTTTCACCAACAGATGGCAGGTGGTTTTAACACAACAGTCCTTGCCCTGAGAGTACCTGGGGATCCAGCCAACAGCCGGCAAGGCAGGGCGGTCCTGATGAAGAGATGCAGGTGAACATGACCGTGAGCCAGTAGTCACTCCAGAGATCCCGCAGAAATACTCCGCAAGCGAAGAAACGTAGACAAGCCTTGAGGTTTCCATTACCATGAAAAACCTTAAAGTCTAGTGACCGATCAGGCATGTATTACAAAAGGAGGTGTTCCCGGTACACTTTTTGTCCTTTTGTCACTTTTGTCCACATACTTTATCACCATTTCAAGTGCATTTCTCGTGTCAAATAAAACAACGCTGCCCCAAGGGCCCCCCCCCAAAAAAGTTTCTCTTTACACCGTTTTTTAATAAGTTGAAATAAAAGGGTGCATGGTTTCCTGTAGTCTGAGGTATATCTCAGATGAGACTTTTATATGGTAAGAGGATCTACTTTCCTACCTTTTAAACAGAGCTGCAAAGGAAACTAGGTGATTCAACTTCAGCCTCCATCTGGAGTCAGTCTGCGAAGCGAGCACAGGAACAGCAGTTTCCGTTGTGCACGAGGCAACACACCACCGTCAAGTGCAAGGTTTGGACGCCGTTCACCCTCGCCCCGAGCCAGAACCAGCCCAAACCCAGCCAAGGTCAGAGGCCAAGGCAGAGGAGTTGGCCAAATCCAAACAGAGCGGACTTGGGGTGACTCACCAACACACAAGACAGTAGCTCACGTTGAACAAATAAAATTGGCTGTTTTGTTTTGCGTCTACACTGGTGATAGGGCGTTTTCCTTCCCTGGCGAGGGCAGGGTCTGGTAGCCCTCTCTGATGCCCCTCTGTGTTCCTAGACCTTCAAGCCATGGAGGAAGCAGCAACATTCCCGAGGGATTTCTGCGGAAGATCAAATCTCTGGAGGTATTTTTGGACACACTTGAATCCTATCCCAGGAGGCGGAACTGCGGATAGGACAACTGCTGATGGGTAGGGTTAAGCAAGTCTCACTCAGAAGGTCTGCTGTGCCGGGGGACGGGGGAGCACTCTGGGTGCTGTGTTCAGAGTTGACTGCGGGGGTCAGGGTGGGAGACGGAAGACCACCTCTGGCCGTTGCCAGTGACCAGGGGAGAGATGGGGCTAACTTGGGCCAGACCAGCAGCCATAGAGGACATGGGAGGTGTCAGATTCTGGACACATTGTCGGTTAAGGGGGGAAGAAAAGGCAAGATAGTTTTGGGGATTCACCCAAGTGGACGTCATTTGACCATATCGCCACGGGGGGCCGTTCCTGCAAAAACAAGCAAGCAGACATGTCAGCTGTGAATATGTGCTTGGGCAGGGAGAAAGCACTGACCAGCAAACATACTCATAGGAAAGAAGTGCATGAGTGTGTTTGGAGAAGGTGTACAGAGAATCTGAAAGCCACTGGTTGCTTTAATTGAGAAGAGATGCAACTGGAAATTGTATTTCGCTGAATATCAATGAATCACCTTCTAACTCTTGGGGTATGATTCCTCACCAAAGTTTCTTATTCAACTGGCTCCAATAAAAAAAAAAAAAGCATTGTTTATATCCCCTTCCTCCCTTTCCTGCCTGCCTCCATTCTGTTTACTCAAACCCAGCGGCGGACTTGGGGTGCATTTCTTGGGAGGGCAAAGAAAACCACTGTCCTCCGACCTAATTAACAAAGCTTCCAAATTTCAAGATTTTCGTGCCCACCTGTTTTTGTTGTTGTTGTTTTTTACAATGAGGAGATCTGTGCTGCAATGCCTTGGTCCTTTTTGTGAGCAGCTGAGGACGGCACGTTCCGGCATCTGCTCCATGAGGGAGAGCCAGGTCTGCTCTGGTTGGCGGGTGCCACTGACTGACACCCTGGGTGGGCTCCAGCCACAGCCCACTGGTGCCCAGAGTGGCCAGCCACTCGCAGACAAGCCGTGGGAAAATGGCAACTCTCCTGCTGCCAGCTGGGAAGTAGAGTCTGGGAATGACCTGCCGACCCTGCTCCAGCCCTGCATCCAGCTTTGGGACCCAGCTGTGTCTACCTAGACCAGATTTAAGTGTACCAAGTCCAGAAGCCTCGGATCTAAACTCTGAAGGGTTTATTAGTTTCCCCAACCCAGCCTGGGCCTCAGCTTGCTCTTTGCATTTTTTTTTAAGATTTATTTATTAGAGCGCACCTAAGAGCGGGGGTGGGAGGGGCAAAAGGAGAAGCAGATTCCCCACTGAGCAGGGAGCCCAACACAGGACTTGATCCCAGGGTCCCGGGATCAGGACCCGAACCGAAGGCAGACACTTAACCAACTGAGCCACCCAGGGGCCCCACTCTTTGCCTTCTTAATGGAGCTCTGAGCGGGCCCTCCTCTTATTCAAATCATCTGTAACAATTTCTTCCAACAAGTATATACTAAGAACCTATATGCCAGAACAGAGCAGAGTGAAAGTCCCTGCCCATATGGATGTTACACATTAATTAATGTGGGGATACAGAGAAGAACAATAAGGAATAAATAATGCAATGTGGTGGAAAGGGATACATGTGATGAAAAACAGAGCAAGGTAAGGGGGATCTGCAGAGCATAGGGTGGGGGGGTTGAGGATGAGACTCACGTGGTCAAGGCCCACCTAACTGACAAAGTAGCATCTGGGCAGAGAACTTGTAGGAGGTGAGGAGGCGGGGGTTGGGTGGGAGGAGGAGAGGTGGGGGAACCTTGTTCCTGGCAGAGGGGCTGCAGAGGCCCTAAGGAGTAAGTACATCCAGCCTCTTAGAGGAAGGGTCCCAGGCAGGGTGGCTGGAGTGAGGGAGGGTGGAGCCATCAGACACGGGAGTGGGGAAACAGATCACAGGGGACCTTGCAGGCACCGTGTCGCTGGGTAAAATGGGGAGCCACTGTGGGGCGCTGAGCAGAGGAGTCTGTACCTGACGTGAGCAGTAGCTGCAGATGTAATGAGAGGCCATCGGCTGCTGGGTAGATCATCCCTTCACTTTGTAAAAAAAAAGTACTACTTACTTTTTGGGGCGCCTGGATGGTGCAGTCGGTTAAGCATCTGACTCTTGATTTCGGCTTAGGTGGTGATCTCAGGGTCATGGGATCGAGCCTGGCATCGGGCTCCGCACTCGGCGTGGCGCCCGCTTGAGATGCTCTCTCTCCCTGTGCCCCTCCTGTTTGTGCTCTGTCTTTCTCAAATAAACAGATCTTAAAAAGAAGTAGTACTTACTTTTATTGTAAAAACAGTATTAAAGTAAATGCTAACCCATAATATGCATCACCGTCATCACCTTCAATCATTTTTCCAGGCAGGAGAGGCTCTGTCCCCCAAACAAAACACACGCCTTTTTTTTTTTTAAAATGCAAGACTTAGAAAATATAGAGAAGATTGAAGAGGAAGATAAAAACCCCCAACAATCCTTTCAGTCAGAGATCCATTATTATTAATGTTTTGGCACATGTTATTTCTTTCCTAAAGATGAAATTGATTTTGTACATTACTCCCTTGCTGGCAGGTGCACATACATACATTTAACATTTGCAACCCGAACAAACACAGCAGTTTTAGGTTCTTTTTTTTTTTTTTCAAATTTCTCCAGTCTCCCTAATTATTTTAAGGCTGAGTAATATTTCAACATGTCGCTGTACTGTAATTTATTAAGCCATTTCCCTGTTGTGGAACATTTCTATGATTCCAGCTTTTGCTACAGAAATCAATGCTTGAAGCTGCATCTGTGTAGTTTTTAAAATCTTTTGAATGATTTCTTTAGGACAGTTTCCAGAAATAGGATCGGTAGGTCAAATTATCCAAAAAAAACCAACAGAAAACAAAACAGCACCTTGTGGATTTTGCTTTGCTTTCGAAGGATCACATAAGAAGCATCTCACATTTCATCATGGTACCACCAGCTACTGCTTTGGATATAATGTTCCTTACTTTTATTGGTTGAAAATTTAAAAAAAAAGTTTTTTCTAATGTTGCACATCTTTGATTGCTATTCAATATTAAACATCTTGCATGTCTTTCAAAATAAAAACGTTAAAGCGAAAAACCCAAGGTGCCCTAAATTTGTTGTCATAACCTGGGGCAGTTAAAGCTAAGTTGATGATAGGCTGAGAGATGAATTTCTTTGATCTCAATATTCCTATTAATTAATATATGCATTTACCCGATACAAGTATTACACTTTTTTAAAAAGACTTTTTTATTTATTTAACACAGAGAGAGATCACAAGTAGGCAGAGAGGCAGGCAGAGAGAGAAGAGGAAACAGGCTCTCTGCCGAGCAGAGAGGACCCTGAGATCATGACCTGAGCCAAAGGCAGAGGCTTAACCCACTGAGCCACCCAGGCGCCCCCAAGTATTACACTTTTTAAAATACATATAGTCCTGAACGGAACTCTGTGCATGTTGGAATTTTCTGAATCAAATCTTAGTTAAATCCATATCTTTTCATCTTTTCAATAAACTAGCCACGCACATGCATCGATGTGGGGCATAAAGATGAATCAGATAGGTCTTTGCTCTCAAGGAATTTCCAGTTTAGTGGGAAGAATCATGTAAACAAGAAATAAATACACCATATGCAGTAAGTACTATACTATTCTTTTACCTCATTTCGCAATAGTCTGAAGCCCACTGAGTACAACAGTGGCAGAAGATGGCCTTACTGATTTACAACAAACGGAGCTACCCGTTCGTTGGGTACCCATCTGAGGACCTGGACTGGCCAGCCACTGTCTCCTAATGCCTTTTAATTTGGGTTTTAAAAGAGGGCAGGAAGAGGTGGGAGAGGCAGACTGAGGCAAAGGCCAGACTGGGAGCACTGGGAACCTACAGAGAGCGTTTGCCCCCCCCCAACTGCCATTTACACTGGAGAGGGGCTATGGAGGTGACACCCTGGGACTTACTGGAATGTTCTTGGACTGGGTCCTGGCTCTTCGGGCTATGGGATGCTGTTCCAATCATTCCCCACCAGGAGGGGCCAGCCAAGGCATCTGGTAACCAACCAGTCTAGATTTCTCAGCCCCATCTCTAGGAAAGTCAAGGTGTGAGCCACAGACATCTGCTCATGAGAGAAGAAATCAACAACACACACCCCCACGGTCAACCCCAGACACCATCCCTTCATTTTCAGGCAGAGGAGCGTGTCAGATGGGGTAGGAGAGCGTGCACCTGGCAGAAAAGCACTGGGGAAATGCAGACCATCACCATCACCACCATCATGACTGGAAATGAGGGACTCAGCATCTAGAAGGCTTAGAGCTTTTTTTTTTTTTAAAGATTTTATTTATTTATTTGAGAGAGAGAGAGAGAGCACAAGCAGGGGGAAGGACAGAGGGAGAGGGAGAAGCAGGGAGCCTGACTCAGGACTCGATTCCAGGACCCAGGAATCATGACCGGAGACGAAGGAGGATGCTTAACCAGCTGAGCCATGCAGCCCCCAACCCCGGCTCTAGAGCTTTTTAAAATGATCTGCTCCAGATATTCTGAATTAAAGACTCTGGGGTTGGAGGCTAGGAAGCATGGGTTTAGAAACTCCCCCAGTGCTAAGGGTCAGCAGGCTCAGAAATGTTGGACGGGGCTAGGCGTGTCCAGGTCCCTACTAACACCTGTGGTCTCTGAGTCTCTTCATCTCTGTCCCAGCAGGCCAGACCAGTGACTGGCCTCTGGACCCTCGCCCCAGGGCAGGCCTGCTCTCAAATGTCCCCTGGGGCTTCCTCCTCACAGAGCCGACTCCCTACCTCCCCGACTTGTCAGGAGCTGCCCGGTCCCAGCATCGGCCCAGCTTCTGTGGAAAGGGAAGCTTCTCCCTGCCCTGAGCTGCCCCAGCTCATTACCTCCTCAGGTTCTCAGAGAAGAAACAGTCCTATGGGGAGTTCAGAGAGCACAGGACTCAGCACCAAAAGTCCCATGTTCCACGGAGTGGCTCACTCACTGCCTCAGTCTTCCCACCCACAAACACAAACAACTGTTTCCCAAGGGGCTGTTGAGAAGAATCAGATGATGTAATGTTTACTGAGAAAGGGTGACATTTATAAAAACATGTGCAAATGCTTGTCTTTATTCTAGAACTACCCACCTGATATCCTTGCTATTTCCTCTCTTCATGTGCTCCACAGATGTTCACTGAGTAGCTGCTTTGGGCAGGTCCTGGGGACGCAAGTGTGAAGACGTGCTCCCTGGCCTCCAGGACCTCCAGGCAGGTCGTCCACAGGAAACTAGAGCCTCATGAGATGAGTGCACCAGTCTCAGCAGCAATGGGCACACAGCAGGTGCTCAGTAAGTGCTTGTGGAATTCATGAATACGTGAAAGATACTAGGGAAGCACGGATTGAGGATGGAGGAAGGTTCTGGAGAATACTGTGGGAGCTGAGGCTCAGAGGGATGCGTAGGAGAGAACCAGCCAAGGCAGGAGCGCTCTCCTAGGATGGGCGCAAAGCTGGCCTCTTTCTCTAGACCGCGAGGCCCTTCAACAGCAGCCCGTGACTCATTGCACCTTGGGCTGCACTGGGCATCTGGCACTGGGCATCTGGCAACGGGCCCTGCACATGGTGGGTGCCAACCTCCCCCAGATGAGACCATGGAAGATCCTGCTTTCGAAACAAAACAACCGCTTAGCATCAAAGGTGTTAGGCTAACTTGGGTCATTTGGCTCATCTGCGCCCTTCAGCCAGGTCACGGCGATGTGTCCCATCATCGTGCCATCCCCAGTGAACGGGACAGGATTTACAGTGTCCTCACGAGTGCTCTGTGTAGAGCTGGCCAACGCAGGTTGGTTCAGCCCATCTGCTTGGTCCTCAGGCACATAGAGCAGCCCACGCCTCTCCTTGCCTTAATCAAGATAATATATTCTTAGCAGGGAGGGCCATGGAGACAGGTGGGTTCCTGTTCTCTAAATATTTCGCATTTTCACAAGAACAGAAGCCTGGTCTACAGCTGAGACAGCCACCATATTAGTCATCAAATATTCTAGTGGCCCTTCATTAGGCCTCTTTTAGGAACTCTGTTTTTGAATGAATGAAAATACTGTGACTTGGTCTTAAAGAGTCGACCTGAAGCAAAGCCTAACCCTGGTAACATTGGAGGTATCCACCCACCCCACTCTCGGCCTCACCATGACCTCCATCTTTGGATATATCCAAGAAGAGAAATGGGGCTTTGGGACGAAGTGGTTCACACATTCCCTGTCTGCAGACAGAGGCTGGGCCATCTTTCAGGATCCTTCCAATTCTCCGACTCCACAGCATGCCTTCTAATTCTCCTCCACAGGGGGCGGAGGGTGTGTGTGTGTGTGTCTTGATGACTTGTAACTGCAGATTTAAAAGCTGCCAAGATGAAAGCATGAACAGGTTCCTTCCTCCAAACCCCTCAAATCTGAGGTTCAAGGTCAGTGATTGCCCTTGAGCTCTCTGAGCCCAGGCTGAGCCCAGTGACCCAGCCTGAATGGGACTGTGTTCCTACAGCATCTGCACTGGGGCCAGGTGAGCAAGCAGGGTGTACAGACAGCCTGACCAAGCTCTAGACCCTCCCAGGTACAAGTTGTCCCTTATTTAATGCCTAGCCTATGCCCACCGGTCCTACAACCGCAGAGGGAGTTGGACGGGTAGGTGTGTATACAGCTCTCTGTACAGGCAGATGACATTTTCTCAGCCCAAAGGAGATCACAGAATTAGGACATATTTAGTTTAAAATCTAGGGACGCCTGGGTGGCTCAGTTGGTTAAGCAGCTGCCTTCAGCTCAGGTCATGATCCCAGCGTCCTGGGATCGAGTCCCACATTGGGCTCCTTGCTCGGCGGGGAGCCT
Source organism: Taxidea taxus jeffersonii (assembly GCA_003697995.1). Lineage (NCBI taxonomy): Eukaryota > Metazoa > Chordata > Mammalia > Carnivora > Mustelidae > Taxidea > Taxidea taxus. The sequence continues at coordinate 37,306 of ML111865.1, forward strand.
GCTTCTCCCTCTGCCTCTCTGCCTGTGCTCACTCTCTCTCTCTAACTAATAAATAAATAAAATCTTTAAAATCTATACAGAATGATCCATACAGAATGATCTCCCTGCTGCCCCAGGTTGTCCGCCCCCTCCCCTCTCCTCCCACCTGCCACGCAATACCATGCAATCTCTGCCTCATTCACCTGTCTTTCCTCTTCTTCCTTTTTTAGGATTACCTGAATTTTTCTTGTTTATTTATTAGCTGTTTTCCCAACCCCAATACAAGGTCTGGGACCTTGCCTGTCTGGGCCCCTGCTACCCCCTGCCTGACTGGTAATCGTGTATTGAATAAATGAATGGATGTCCCACATCCAAGAGCACCCCCCCCTCCGGCCCACTGGGTTTGGGCATCTTGGATGGCAAGCAGAAGGTACCAGAGGAAGTGGAACCCCCGGCTTCCTGGGGTCTCTTCTGCACGCCGCAGCCGCTGACTCGGCCTCAGCCAGAAGTACCCTGCGCCACCAGAGTTATGTCGCCGCTGGGGCAAAATGAGCTGTGTGCAGGGCGGTGCATGTTGAAGAACAGGCCTCCTCAGGCCAGATCCCCTGGGCTCAATCCTAGCCCTCCCACCTGCCAGCCAGGACACCTGGGGCAAGGATTGCACCCCTCTGTGCCTCAGTTTCCCAGGGGTTTTAGTATACTGAGCTCCCAGGGTTGTGAGAATTGTTGAAGACCTAGTTGCCTACACCAGGCAGGAGGTTCCTGCTCCCAGAAGAGTGTGGGACCTTTGCCTAAGAAAGTCAAGAAAGGCCACACAGAGGGGCTCGCCCTGCCGCTGAGTCTTGAAGGACCAAGGAGGTGTTTGCCAGGCAGAGAAGCAGGAAGGGAACAGCCTTCAGGCAGTGGGAAGAGCATGTGTGGAAGTTCAGAGTCAGGGAAGGGCCTGCCCTGCCGGGAATGAAGAGCTCGGCCTGCCTGGAGGGTCCTCCTGGGACACTGGGAGGTGAGGGGATGGTAAAGGGCTCCACAGGCCCTGCTGAGGAGGGGGTGCTGCTCCCTCCAGGCAAAGGAGGGCCGGCCCTGTATCATGTCCCAGATCAGAAGCTGGTTCTAGAAGGGCCTCTTGGTGGCCATAGGAAGGGTGGCTGAGGGCCAGACAGCCTGGAAGCAGGAGCATGGGTTTGGAAGGTCTGAGCTAAGGCCGTGGCAGCAACAAGCGTGGCCTCGCTCCAAGCCACTAGGCAGTTATTAAGGTTCTTTATTATAATGGGCAGCGTGGTGCTTCTGCATTTATAGCCATGCTGGTGGGTCAGCATCCCTGCCTTAGCACAATCTGGACGCCAGCCTGCACAAAGAGGGGGCAAGGCAGCAGTGGAACCAGATCCCAGGGCAGCTGCCCTCCCGGTAGCTCGGGCTAATCTACCATGATCACAGCAGCCCTACCTGCCTGTGAAGATAAGCCTGAGTGCAGCTGAGATCTTCGGTGGTCACGGCAGCAGGCCTCCCTGACCTCTGCCTCTGTTTCCCCATTCACAGAAAGGGACACATCTCCCCTGATGCCAACATTATGAATAAGGCAGGCAATGACTACCTTAAACAGCTAAGCTTAGTCAGGTGGATTCTTTCTTTTAACCCCATGACCATCCTAGGGACAGGCTCTAGAAGGGCCAGCAAAAGCCAGATTGACAGAAGAGTCCCCACAGAGAAGGGAGAACCAGTTCAGAATCATCGGAGCCCTGAAATCCCCAACCAGCTGCTCTGTTTTGATAACAGAGTACATCATGTAGAGAAATCTCTTCCTCCTACCTCTCTCACATCCCTCCCCATCACACCAGAAATCAGAGTGGCTTTTCTGAAGGCCTCTGGTACATGCTCTTTGTCTACCAAAAATATCTGCTGAATATTTATCATATTAAAATAAAAATAAAAATATCATATTTATCATATTAAAAAATTAAATTTTTTCATTAATTGGCCTTTCTTTGGGGACTTTCATTTGTACCCAACCTGAGAAGTGACTCTAATGTTGAATGAGGCGGTGTGTGGTCTTCACAGTGTGCTCATTGGTTATGCCCCCCAAGTCATGGTTTTAAAAAGACAATGAACTCTACAGGTGCACAATGAATTCCTTGCCCCCCTAACATTCACCCCTCTCTAATGAGGCCCTTGAGAGTGACCTGGAAGCAAGCTGGTTCATGTCCAGCATTTGCCACACAGAACGGTATTAGGGGGAGGGGGAGCCGGTGCGAACTACTGCTAGTCCGGCCGATTGGAGGTGAGTCCCGCACAATTCTACTGTTACTAATTTAGGGAGATGTCTCAGCCGGCAAAGTTAACTAAGAGCAGAAGGATTCTAAAACAACTGCTTTTGCGAACTTTCTCATGTACCATTTTAAGAAATGCTGCACGACTTGCCGTTAGCAGGTGTCTTCATGGGTGGAGATTTGTGTTGCCAAGTTGGGGAAGGAGAACATTTCTTTGTTCCTCTGTGAAAAGACCAACAGAAAGTCCAACCATCGCTGGGGCCGTATGCCAGAGAGCTGCCCCATGTAGTGCCTGAGAAAGAGAGGATCTCGGGGTCCGGTCAACCCTTGCACGTGATCTAGAGGCCAAAGGGTGTCAGCGAGGAAAATGGCCGCAGGGCAAAGCTACACCACAGTGGGGACCAGAGAGGAGAGGCTCTGAGGCCCTTGGAGTATGACAACTCTGACTTCCCTGGGGAGCCATGGGTACTTAGGGGAGGAAGTTTCCTCTCTGGTCTTGAAGCAGAGTCAGGAACTGCCGAGAAAAACTCCCATCGAGATTCTGTGGCTCTGGCCTCCGAGGGAACATTGGGCCACATGCCTCTCCCAAGTAGTGTATCAAGATCAGCCTCCATGGCTTACTGATAAACCTGAGGTGTTGCCTAACGTGAGGCGGAGAGAGATAGCAGCAATGCCTGACCCAGCCCTCTCAGAAGATACCCCAACAGACTGCGGTGTTTAGGAGGACCCCCGGCCTCAGCCCTGGGAGCCCCCCACCCCGCTCCAGTCCTGACCATCACATACCAGCTCAGCAAATAGATGCCTAGAGCCTTTGTGAATGTGAAGAGCACATTTAAATGTTAACAGCACACCCTTGATACTCACGTATCACGCTTGCTCTGCTCGCTTTCCAGAAGGGGTTCGAGGATCTGAAGAGAGAGTAAATGCAGGAATACTCTGTACACCATAGAAGCCTGTGTCCATGCCAAGTTAGGAGCTCAGTGTCTCAGGGACCCTACCCACCTGAGCTTCTGCATGTGGGTCCCGAACTGCTTGTGGGACCGGACCTGGACCCCAGCGTCTCCTGTTTCTGCTTGACCAAGCCCCTGCCACAATTAGCCTTAAAGCTGGGGTGTGGTTGTTAATTTTAGGGTTCCCCAGACATTCATCTAGAACTGGTAAATCTTTACCACGCCTTTACATGCTGAAAGATGTGCTCTGGAGAACACACAGGAAAGGATCCACCAGGCCCGTATTCTGACCCAGTGCAGTCAGAATTCCAGAGTGTAATATGGGCCCCCTGTCCAGACCTGGTTTCTAAGGCAAAATCTAGCCCTCTCTTGTGTGATCACCAACCAGAAGGTCAAGGTTGAAAAGGCCCCTGAGCCCTTTTCTTGTGGAGGGGAGATGGAAGCCAAGGCCAGCTGTCTCGAAACCAAGGGGAGTTGCAAGGCAGCCAGGTGGTCATCTGCCCAGATACAGAAAGAAAACCTTCACCTAGATTCTGCTTCCAGAAGGGATTCACAGTTTGCACTGGTGAAACTATTTCCTGGCTGAGAGCTGACCTACATTGCCATCCCTGCCCACACTGGTAATTGTTTACTGCAGGGGGCCTGTCCTTTGGCCACCATCCTTCCTCTGGTTTCCAGGCTGTTAATTGGTTTCCAGCGGTTCTGTTGCACCAACTGTACTGCATCCCTCCCTCTGATCTGTTCACTGGCTTCCTTGGACATGCTCAGGGGAACAGATGCCCCCAAAGGCATCCTAGTGGCCCCAAAGAGGCATTCCACTCACAAAAACCATCTTTGAAGATAGGATCCTTTGACCGTTCTTGACGAATGCTTGTGATCCCGTGGTCACGGAGAAGGGAGAATATGGGGCGGTGGGGGCGAGTAAGACAGGAGGCAGGCAGGTGAACTTGATGGAGAGGTTCTATGCTTTCTAAAGACCAAAGAATAATCAAAGCAGGAAAGAACTGTGCTAGGCAGAAAGGGAAGTTGGTTGAATGCCTCACTTAAGGAGAGGCAGGGGAGCTCTTCTCTCTCGGCTGGGAAGCCAAAACTCTCCAGTATAAGGAGGGTCACAAAGCAAAGTGCTTTTAGATAAGTCTCAGGTGCAAGTCCTTACTCAGGACCGAGTTGAGTCTTTCCATCCTCCCGAGGAGAAGACTAGATCAGAAAGGGAGAAGTCACTTGGCTGATTAGTGGAAACAGCATCGGGACTGGCTCCTGAGGCTTCCTGACGCCCGAGCCAACCGTCTTTCGACTCATTGGACAAATGTCATTTATGTCTTCCCCTCTAGAGCCCCATGTGCGTTTTTATCTGTTTTATTCACAGCTATGTCCAGAGTGCCTTGGGAAATGCCTGGCATACAGAAAGAAATCAATCCTATCTTTGGAATAAACGAATGCGTCCTATTGACCTTCAGGCATCCTGGATTTGGGATATATCCGGCTGCTTTAGGGCTCTGACCTATGCGTGCATTATGTAGGAACTTTTTTTTTACATGCTGGTCACAGTCCAGATTCAACACCTTGGGGAGGGACACTGTTGTGACCGGCTGGAGGGCTGCCTGCCGCCACGTGCACCATGTCAATGCGGGACTGGAGGGCAGAGGACATTGTGAAGTGTTCAAAGGCCTTTTAGTTAAAGGGATTTCAGTGAAGAAAGAAGAGCCGGCCCCGTGCGGCACAACTAGGGGGCTCATGGCCTCAAGATCAAGGCCAGGAGAGGAAAGGAAGGGGCTGCGGCGTGTGCGGCTGGGGAGGGACAGCTCAGTTCAGGAACATTGAGTAATGAGCCGAGGCCCCGCCAGAATCAAGAGAAAAAGGCGAGTCAGAGATTTTCTTCTGATGGATGATTACAGAGGTTTGGGGACATACTGGCTTTTAGGACAGGCTGCCAGATGTCACTGCGATCTGTTCGGTGTGAGGCCTCTGGTGAGCAAGGCACCGCAATTATAAGTGTTCCTGTGGGAAAATACAGTCTGCATCATGAAGATCTTCTTTACAGCCTCTTTTGCAGGGATGTGTTGGGCTGGAAAGCAGGGCTGTCTGCGTCTGCATCTCAACAGAGTCCTGGATGCTGCTACAAAGGCCAGCTTTAACCAAGCGCTTTGGAAGAGAATTAATGTTGGAGGGCAGGACAGGGGCAGTGGAGAGGCTGCAGAAGCAGGTGGAAGCGGGACCTCCCTGGGGGTGGGGGCGGGAAGGGCTTTCTGTTCCGGGAGCTGCCAGGCAGCAGACCTTCGGAGCTCGGCATCCAGAGGCTGTCCCATCATCCAGAGACCTCAGAACACTTGTCCTGGGGTAAACCAGGCCATGCGATGCCACACTGAGATTCAGCCAGTGCCCTGGGCGCTGAAAGTTTTGTCAGATCCGGCGAGTTTGGGACATTCCAGTCCAAAAAAGTCCCTGAGTCTGATTCCCTGGGTTGGAAAAGCAAAGCAGCATGAAAAGTTCCCCTACTCTAATCGACTATGAAGAAATTAAATGAAAGGAACACATTTAAATGTTAACAGCACACCCTTGATACTCACGTTCACTGCTCAGGACTCTGCTAGGAATCTTCGGTTCGGAGCAGGACAGGCTCGACCTTCTGGCTGGAATGATGACGGTCCAGGAGTCTAGGGAAGGCCCAGACTCAGAAAGAAGAGAATGCAGTCAAGAAATCTTTCTGCTGTTTTAGGATGAGAAACTAGACTAAGATTTATCCCAGGGCATAGCCATATGTTTCGAGTCAACATTTAGGATTTTATTTTGAGGGAATGAAGTTAGGCATTGGCGCTCACCTTTCCCTCCATCCCTCACACTGACACTGAATAATGCAGCGTGCGGTTTCCACAATCGTGGGTAACAGGCTACTCCGTGCACATGCCTTTTAGCTGGAGACTGGCTGAGAAGCCCACATGGTGTGTGGTTCCTCCCGACAATCTGCTTTAACCCAGGTCAGGCAGTCCCTAGAGCACAGGAAACAGAGGTCCTGCGCCCCCTCCTCCATGCCGTCCCTTTGCTGGGATCCGGGTAGCCTGTGCATCTGGGCACCCGGGAACATAGGCTTGCAGGGAATTTCTAAAAGGTGGGAGAGGGAAGTAGGCTTGAGATCAGAGGCGCAAGCTTTTCCTGGGCTCTCAAAAGAGTGGACAGGGCAAGAGCTTGGGAAGGGCTGGAGGTGGCTGCCTTCCCCTCTTTCTCTTCTCCTCTTGGGGCGCAGGTAACCTATGGCATCTCCTACTCCGTCACACATCGTCATGGATGTGACCTTATCCCAAGGAGTTTCAGGATAGATTTTGGGGAGGCAGGAGGCAGCAAGATGGACAACTGACTGTTCTAGCCTTGCACCCATCCCTGAGAGAGTGCGACCGAGACATTCTATAGGACAGCAAATAACGGAAGTCGCCACCTGTGTTCCCCTCCACCTGAGCAGAGGTCTGAAATGCCACCTAACAGACACCAGAAGCTCGTTCATCTTCTGGTTTCTTTACCGTGGTATTATAGCTGCAAGAGGGAGGAACCAAGGCTCGACCGGTGAGATTCTGTAATGTCGAAGCTGCCTCTGGATGGCTGTGTGACATTCGGGAAGTCCATTTCCTTCTCTGGTTCTCAGGCTTCTTTGATATCAAAGGAGGACAGCTGATTCTTTAGTCTATTTCAATGACCGTCTGCTAATAAAAAAAAAAAAAAAAAAGCACGGGAGGGGGGGCTTTTCTTCCCTCTTCCACTAGATGGCACTGTGCCCCCAATTGCTGTCGCAGGACCTGGCCCAATCTGGTAGGCATTAATCCATTTGCTCGGTAGTTCCACTCTGGAAGCCCGGCGAAGGCAAGGGTGGTGCTGCTCTGCCAGGACCAGGCAGAGATGGTGCAATTGGACTTTGCAGGTTGAATCAGGACAGAACAGGAACTGGTCCGGAGCTTGTATTTCAAAAAGCAACTTGGTTTTAAAGGGATAACATTCTGGTTAGGGTTGGGCAGGCTAGGCAGGTCCTAGCCTTTGATCCCCACAGCGTCGTCCTTGTTGCCACGTGTATCCCCTGTTTTTGCCAGGGCAGAGTCCCATAGGATTCTGGTGCAGGCTCTGTGCTGGACCTGCCTTTGAAGCTCTGCCTTCTAGAATGTCAACCTCACAGCTCAAAGACTCTGCTTAAAAAGAACCTTAGGGTGCGTCCCTCTGAGCTGAGAGTGTCCCGGTCCCCCTGTGACCAGCACCTTCCTGCATGTCTGTTCGGGTCAAAGATAAGACTGACGTTCTTTCAACCATAAACTTGCTTTTTATTTTTTTTAAAGAGATGTCAAATAGCTTAATTCAACAAATGTTCCAGGAGAACCACATTTTAAAATGTAGCCAGTAAGTCCTTTTTAGAGAATCTGAAACAATGCAGTATTGGATAAAAATTACTTATAGTCTTTTGTGGGGGGAGGACAAAACCAGTACAGTGTCTAAAGCTATGTTAAATTTTGTACAGGTATGTGGGCAAATATTAGGAGATAAAGAACAAATAGAAACATAGTTTTGTGTATGGCATTTGTGCCATAATGGGGGAATTTTTCTTTCTTAAAGTTAGAGCATTCTTAGTTTTGTTCTGATGTATTAAAAAATATCAATAGCAAATCCCTGATGATCAGGAACTCCTGATCCCTAAAAAGCTTCCTGCATTTCCCTAAAAGTGCGTTTTGGTTTTATAAAACCCTTTTCAAAGCCCTCTGCCCAAAGGTCAGAATTTCCATCAAGAATGACTATCCTTGAGTTGTATTTAGAGATTCCCTTTTTGAACCTCACCATTGATGATTTCCCCATTGATTTTTTAAATTTTTTTTAATTATTTTTTTTAAAGATTTTATTTATTTATTTGTCCGATAGAGAGAGAGAGCAGGAGCGAGCACAGGCAGACAGAGTGGCAGGCAGAGGCAGAGGGAGAAGCAGGCTCACTGCTGAGCAAGGAGCCTGATGTGGGACTCGATCCCAGGATGCTGGGATCATGACCTGAGCTGAAGGCAGCCGCTTAACCAACTAAGCCACCCAAGCGTCCCTCCCCATTGATTTTTAAAAGATGCAATGTTTGGGATATAACAGAATAATTATTTGTTTTTCTCTCCTTAAGTTGAAGGCCATATTACATAGGAAATCCATTTCATAAAAAATTAATTCATAATCTTACCACTGTAAAATATGTACTTTCCCCGTGCGTATTCTCACCTGGATGCTGGCCATATACCTGGCTAATTCGGTGGTAGTTGCAGGCATAGAATTCATGCTATTTTGCAGAATTCCTCCTTCAAGAAACCTGTCGATATTTTCCCAATATCTGGCTCACATAGTTTCCAATGCCAAAATTGTCAACACCTGATCCGAAGAATGATACTCAGCCTAAGCTAAAATGATACTGGGGAATTACATTACCGAACGCGACCCATTTAGTTCTTAGAAATAGTAACATCGCCGGGTTCTGATTAGTCTCAAAGGGCAATGAGGCACCCACAGACATGATTCAGCGATCCTTACCCCAATCCTCAGAGTTAATGGGCCCCCGCCTCTGCATGTCTCCCCTCCCCCCGTGTCTCCATGGAGCACATTTGAAGTTCAGTCTCACTTAGCTTATTGTTTACCCTTCTGTGTGTGGTTGGCGCTGGGGCCCTGTCTCCTTACCTTCCTCTCCTGGCCCATTGCCTAGCACAGGGATTAAACTCAGAGAGTGAGCAATTCCCAGGAGGGCGCACCTTCCCTTGTCAGAGACGGTGAGTTGCAATCCATGGCAGAAACTGGGCTTCTGAAAGAAAGTGAAAAATAAGAAGGAGCCATCTCCCAGTGCCCAGAATTAGGGAAGAATTAGAAATATTTCTCAAGTACCAAGAGTCTGCCTCCCATCTCCCACCTGGCAGGGAAGAATGGTACCACCTGCAGTAACCACATGGGTTTATGCATGCCACTCACTGCCCCAGTCCTTCTATCTCAATAATATCCTTTACTGGTCTATCCAAATCTAGAGAATTCCAAACAGTTCCTCTTCTCGGGGCAGGGCTTCCTGCTCGCTGCACGCCAGGCTGTCTCCAGCTCCTGGGGCTTCCTGATAAAGGGCAGGAGTGCCATCAATTAACACATGGCAGCAATGAGACAGGGGAGTCACTTCAATATCCAATATACTTCAGGCCCCACAAAGGGATTCAGACATTTTGCAACACGGTATTTTTGCTGTAACTACCTACAGGACAAGTCAAGACCAGCCCTGATGTTTAATTAAAACAAATACAAAGTAAACTACTGTTGTGTCCTTAAATTTTGCTCAGAGAAGCCTTGCAGATTCCAGTAATGAGACATGGCAGGCCAGTAATTAAAATGTAAACTTTGCTTTCATGCCCTTGCAGGGTAAGGATGGGCACAGCTTGCTAAAATACTTCCATACAATGGTAATTACTTGATACTTCTCTGCAAGGTTCTATTAAGGCATTCCGTGCAACCCCAGATGCCAGGATGAAAGAGATACCTTTTAATAAAGCTCCATCCCATCGTCATCTATTTATAACCTGCCTTGACTCAGAAAGGATTTGAGGTAGCCCACAGTAGTTATGACAGAAGTCGCTGCCATCTGTGATTAACTATCACATGACAGAGGCTGTGCTTTATTGACATTGCCTATAATCGTACAGAACCCCCCCCCCCAAGAGAAATATTATTAGGGAGATAATCAGTGCTGAGGTTCAGCACTCAAGGTCCTGAAGTCAGACTCTGGCTTTAAATCCTGGCTCCATCTCTTACCAGCTGGGATGCTCTGGTTGCCTCGACCTCTCTGTGGCTCAGTTTCTCATCCGTACAATGGAGGTATTAGCAATTACTTCGTAAGATTGAGGATCGAATGGGGTGAACAGGTGACGCATTTACAACGGTGCCTGGTCCACGGGAGAGGCTCTGTGGAGGGCGGGCAGGCAGCAGAGACACCTGGCACTCACTCGGAAGTCCATGTCCAAAACTCGGAAGTCCATGTGTCCAGTCCCCCGGCAGTTAAGCAAAGCACAGAGGCCAGTGTGAGTTAATAAAATATGAATGGAAGTGACATGTGTCCTTTCTGGACACAGCACTCAAGAGCCAGCCTATGACTTTTTAGCTCTCTCTTCTCTGACCCGGTGCCCCTGGAAGCCACATATTGAGGTGGTAGACAGAAGGCACCTGCCTCCCAGAGTCACCTGATGGAAAAGCGTCCGGATGATACACATCAGATTTTGCAAGAAGGTAGAAGATAATCAATGTTTGCCTCATTAAGCCACGGGTATTTCCAGATTTCCTTGTTACCCACTCCTGACTCATGTAGTTACTGCTGTTCCCATTACCTTCTTTTGGCACTCCGAAGAAACTGAGAGTCAACAGGGAGAACCTCCATTCAAAACCATGTGTTTATTGAACTCCCAAAGCAGCATGATTGCACTAACGCTTGCCTTCTCTGGAGTCCCTGCAAACTGGTGAGTGCTACGGGAGAAAGCCCATCCTCAGGTAAGCACTGATCAAAATGTCAGAGATGATAACTGTCGAGAATGTGTGTATTTGCCTCCTCCGAATTTGAGCCAGACCACCCTTAAAGACTCTATCTGGGAACTGGGAGGGAGAATGGCTTCAAATTCTTTTATATCCAGACTCCTGAAGTTGAAAGTTATCATGGGCCAGTGTGCTGAAGACACCCAGTGACAGAGAAATCTGGGAGACTGGGACAGTGGGGGTGGGGGAGGCGGAGCACAGAGGAGGAGCTCGGGTTGTCTGACTGTCAAAGGAGGACCAGAAGAGCGCCAGACGCTTGGACCTCGTTCGAATTCAGCCAGCAGGAATTAGGACCACTTTCTCCGGCTGCCAAGAGCCTTCCTTCTACCCCACCTCCAATTCAATCCTTAATCATTCAGTGTCCCTCCTTTCTCTCCCTCCCTCCTTCTCTCTCCCTTTTTATTTAGAGAGCAAGTGGGGGGAGGGGCAGAGGCAGAGGGAGAGCGAGAGAATCCCAAGCAGACTCCAGGCCCAGCACAGAGCCCAGTGAGGGGCTCGATCTTACAACCTGAGATCATGACCTGAGCCAACACCGAGAGTCGGATGCTTAACCAACTGAGTCATCCCGATGCCCCACCCCTTTCTCTTTTAAAGGGCTTTGGCAGGAAAACATTATATATGAGAGCAAAAGCTCTAGAACATCCTCCATGCCGAGCAAGAAGGCGTGGGAATTAGCTTTCCAAACACTAGGCAAGCTCACTCTTCTATCTCTGTCTCCTCTTTTCGAGGTAGGAAACCTCATGCTATTTGTAGGTCTCCTGCCGATCCTGACCACCGACGCATCGTGAACAGGGAGCAGTGGCCATACGTTCTCACACAGGGTCCAATCTCACGGCTTAAAAACATCTGTAGAAGCAAGCAAAATGCAGCCTTCATTTTGTACTTGCTTTTTTTTTTTTTTTAATGCACAGGATCATTACAACCCCTGTTGCCTACCACACAGGGATGGTATGAAAATGAGAGCTCAGGTGCTATAAAACACCCGAAAAGCCTCCCATGAAATGTTATGTCAGGGCTAAACATTACTACCCAATGGCTATCCCTTGCTACCAATTTCTAATTTAAAAATTCTACAGCTATCACCTCCACAAAGCTATGAGATTGTGTCCTTACCTTTGTTAAATAACATTTAACAATAGCAATAATGAAACTTATAATAACAATAACAATAAAATTTACATCAAAGTTTTTAATGTGTATTATGAAAAGTTAAAAAAACATGGGACGGTATAAAGAATAAAATAAAAATCACAGTCCCACTGAAATGCACAACTTGGGGCAACTTTGTATCTTTACAAAGATAAACATTTTTATCTTTACAAAATCTTTGTATCTTTAGTGAGGTCAAGATCAGAACCAACATACAATTTTACGTTCTTTGACATCACATCATGAGCATTTCCCCGTGTCTCCTATGAAAATTTTCCCCTGAGTACAACTTTCAGTGGCTCTGTGAAACTCCATCTTCCAGTATGTTCTAAACCCCTTGACCAGGACTTTGTTGCCAGACATTTTAGGTGTCTGAGATGAACCTCTTAAGCTTCCTTGGTGTTCCTAATTATCTTCTCTGGGCATACACTCATGTGCAACTAAGTTATACTAAAACAGTTTCCAGCAAATACTCAATACTGGGGAAAGAAAAAGTAAACAGAATCCCATCATTGTATTTGACGTCACAAATGGCTCACTCAAGTAGCAGAGCTCCTCCAGGGAAGGCTTATGAATAGAAAAGCTTTGGCTTCCAGCATAAAGATGCTAAGAAAGAGTAACTTTCCAGGCTGCTTTTAAACTAGGGTTAAGATACTGTTATATGGTACCTCTTAACCAGAGAGCTATTAAATCAAGATCAGACATTCGTTTAAAAAGTGTAATATTTCTATGCAAGGGGAAGAATCTGGCCACCCACATCTTCCTTGTAATCCATCAGCCTCTCTCAAAAGCACAGATTGCCTGCAGACATTAGCTGACAGACATAGAGAGCTTTGAAAGGATAACCTTTGTGTGTCCTCCATCTGAAAGCAGAGCTCTGGGGAGCTCCACGCTCCCCTAAACAGTTGCCAAGGATACCCCGAGTAGCTCCAGAATCAACACCCAATTAGTCCAAGTGTCCCCATTGGTTAAACACTTTTTCTTTTTATTTTGACAGATTAATTCCCATTTTTCAAACACGAAACAGGCCAGATTCCTAAAGCGATCTGGGTTTCATTCTCTGTATGCAGAGAATTCAGCTGCAAGCAACTATTTTTCATGCAAGGATCTATCTTTAACAGAGGCCTGTCGCATCGATAAGCATCCAAATAGTGGCATTAACAACAATAATTCAATCTCTAATTTAAGTTGCGTCAGACGCTCACTTCCATGCACACAGTGGGGAGACGGATCCATCATAACCATTTGGGATGAGCCACTGGGGGGACAGCGAGTGAAATGAATGATTTCCCCTGAAAAAACAAATCTGGCTTATGAACAGGAAGTGTTTCTTAGGTGACTGCATAGGCCAGACACGCTGCCGGGAGCTTTCTGTACATTTTTGCCCCTCTCCACCACTAGCCTGCCACAGGGAGGGGCTCCCAGGCCCAATATGCAGAGGAGGAAACTGAGTCTCCCAGAGGTTAAGGGACAGATCCTTCCTGTGGGTAGTAAGTCTGGAGCTTAAATGTGGGATCGAGTCCGGAGCCCTTGGTCTTCCTTCCTTCCGCCTGCTTCTTCAGCTTCCTCAGTGGGATTGGTAGGCTGACAGTAATCCTTGGCTGAATGCCAGGGAGGCAGAATGGTTGAAGAAGGGGCCATCCGAAGGGAAACAAGCACCTGACCCAGGTCCACGTAAGTGGGAGAGAGAAGTGAGCAGCAGCTTCCCGTGGGCCCGTTCCTTCTAAGTTGAGGGTCACAGCACAGCAGCCACAGACGGTGAATGAGAAGTGTTTACAGCTTCTCTGCTCAAGGATGGCTCTTGAGAACACTTTTTTACCTAGTCGTCAAAAAAAAAAAAAAAAAGAACCGTTACTCAAGTCTCCAGGGGAGGGAGGCCAATTCTGCTTCTCCCGAAAGGAATTCCCTAACCCTGTCTGCCCAGAGAAAATGCCGCAGAGCCTTTATATTGGAACCATCCTTGGGCCAAATCCTGGAAAAGGAAATGAAAAGAAAACAAAAAAGCATTTCCACTAGAAAATGTGAGAAGTGGGCTCTTTCTTGAAGGTAAGAATTCAAAGTGATGGGGAATCGGTGAAGGAGCCCGAGCCGTGACAGAGGGTGAGGACAAGCAGTAGAGGCGGTCCCACTTCCACTCATGAAAAATGAGTCCAGAGAAAGTCACATGTTGCTGTGGGCCTGGTGGGTGATACGGAGAGAATGCCATTTAAACCAGCGAGAGCCACCTACGGCTCACAGACCAGGGGGTTCTCTCTCCAACATTTCCATATTTATCCAGCGCTGTTAACTCCAGAGCCCTGAAAGAAGGATCCTAAGAAAATTGGACTGGAAACCAGGACTTGGGATTCCAGAAATCTTGCCAGCAAAGAGTTGAAGCTTATTCTCACCTTCAGGTAAAAGAAGGAAAGACCGTAGCAGCTTGGAGGGCCCTTCCAAGTTTAATTCAATGTAATTTAATCCAATTGGGCTAACACTGATTCAACACCCACACTGTGCCAGGCATTATCCTGGCTTTGAGATGTAAAGACTTGGTGCCTTCCTGGAAAAACAAAGTCTGGTGGAGGAGGAGGGCGTGTAAATAAATAACCTCAGGGAGGAGCCCCATGAGGGGGTGGGGGTGGGGCACGATCAGTTCTGAATCCGGGGCTCGAAGGTTCACAACGCCAGTGATATAAAGCTGAGTTTCGAAGGATTATGCGACATGTGTGGATGGGGATAGAAGGTGTGGTGTCTGGGAAGGGGCTCCCCAGTGCTTTCAACCCGGAGCAAGGCAGAGAAGTCAGATTCTATAAGCTCCCTCCGTGCAAAGGAGCCAGACCTTTGGTTGGCTCAGACCTTTGGTTAGGGCAGAGCTTTTCTGCTGCCCTTCCTCAGAGCCTGGGATTCAGAGGTAGGAGGTGGGGCTGGCAAGAGGAAGGCAGAGAGAGCAGAACCCCAAGCCCAGGCTCCACCTTTCCAGGTGACATCTACAGAAGGTTTCGGTCTCAGGGGACTTCTGTTGCTTAAATGCTTTTGCAAACCACTGCTCTCAGGCCTGGAGCGGTTATCCGTTCATGGTGATCTCTTCCCAGAAAGCCTTGAATACAAAAACAGGTGCCCAAAAAGGTCCTCCCCGGTTCCTCTTCTCATCTCTGAGAGCTCCTTCTTAGTTGCCCTGGCTGATTCCATATTCTTCCTCTGCTCAGAGACCATTTAATGTTGGAATTCCTCTGGATTTGAGCTTCCTCTCAAAGGAGGGGCTTTCTTCCACCTGCAAGAGAATTTTGGGGCGCTCCAAACGACGGCTCGCTCATCTCCAGCTCATCCAGGCTTCAGACCCTCCAATCCCACTGCCCTCCTTGACATAACCATTGGAGACCTCCAACCAAACACAGCCAAGACTGGATTTATGATTGTCCCACTCCTCACCCCAAGTCAACTCTCTCCCCATCTCCCTAATCTCAGCAAAAGGTCCCACAGTAAATCTCCTGTTCAAGCCATACTTTTAGGAGCCATTCTTGGCTACTTCCTCTTCCTCATCACCACATGCAATCAACCAGCAACTCTTGCCCCTTCCTTCTTCAAAAGGCCTCTCAAGCCGACATACCTGTACCTGTCCCCATTGTCAGCATCCCAGCTCGGGCCACCATCAACGTCCACTTAGACCACTGATTCCCCCCCCCCCCCCGCCAGCACCCCACCGCTTCCCATCTGGACGCCTCTAATCAGTCCCCCACACAGCTGCTGGGATATTTCCAGCACACAATCTGATCCAAAGAATCCCCTGCTTAAAAGCTGTTAATGCCTTCCTCACAGCCCCTTACAGTCCAAAATCCTTCCTGTGGCTTAAAAGGCTATGAATGACTGGGCAAAGCCCCAGCCTCAGCTCATGGAATTTTCTGGGGATTTTTCTTAGTTCCCAGAACCAAAACTGCTCGCCTCCCTTCACAGGGGCTATTCCTGCAAGGGGGACGGTTCTGGCCCCACTGCCAAGCCCATGGCGTCCTTGACCTTCACTTCTCAGCTGCATCTTTATTCCGCAGGGAAGTCTGAGGCATCTGTGCAGGACCTGCCCATAGCGCTCAGGATTGGTCTTTGGCAGCACTGCGCACATTTAATTTATCTATAATCATTTGCTCATTGTCTGTCTTGTTTTGTTCACTGCTCCATAACCTGAGCTCGGCAGAGCACCTGGCACACAATAGATGCTCAGTATGTATTTAAAAATATATATATATTTGCTTAAACCGCTGCATCGCTCTCTTCTTCGGGGCAAGCATACACCACCCTCTGATGCTCGCCTCCTTGGTGCCTCCTCTCCTGAGTCCCCATCTCCTGGTCTACTTCCGGTCATTAGAATTGCCTTGGGGTTCTCAGGCCTGGCTTCACTGCAACCCTCATACGTTCTCAAGATGACTGCAGTCTAGAAAGCAATCTTATTTTCTACTGAGTAATGCCTGCCATGTCAGATTTCACCTGCTATTGCTATTTCTACAAAAATCATCACCAAAATTCTGTGTGGACTCCGGTCTCCAGGTTAGCAGGAGGAGAAGAAGAAGACGAAGGAGGAGGAGGAGGAGGAGGGGAGGCGGGGGAGGAGGGGGGAGGAAGAGAAGGAGAAGAAGGAAGAGAAATATTATTTAAAACCTTTCTTTGGTTTCAATGCTCCCTGCCACTTTTTCGGGTAGCTACGTGTGTATAGGCTATGTCAGCAGTCAGGAGCAGGGACAGGTAGACAGGGTGGTCCTCTTGGAAGTGTGGGATTTAGAGCTTCAAGCACACAGAAAGAAGAAAGCTTGCTTTCCACAGTCCAATTGCACAGCCCCTCTGCAGCGCAACCGGCAGCGTGACCAGGAGACAAGCAGCGGCAACAGGGGCTGACTGGTTCCACGCAGCCGGCTCAAAGCAATTAAAAAGAGAATGTCATCTCCTGTAGAGGCTGCAAACAAAAGGCCAGGGATGCTTTTTCCCTTTTTTAATTGATCTGAGCTGTCAACTACTTCATTAGCAACCTGATTAGGTTCTAATTAGCATCCTAATTAAGTGCGTTTAAATCAGAACCTGAGAGGGGTGTGAACTGAAAAGCAAAGGTGGGGGGCAGGTTGGACAAGACACTTGCAAGAAATGTAAATGGCTTTCTTAACCTGAGGCCGTGGCACACACTCCATTCCTGCCAGTGGATTTCCAGAGAGAGGGAGTGAATGTCTCGACCCCGTGCTTAGGAAGTCTGGGGCAATAAAGCACAAAGGATGGCTTGGTTAAGAATAACACGGGGAGGGGCGCCTGGGTGGCTCAGTGGGTTAAAGCCTCTGCCTTCGGCTCAGGTCATGGTCTCGGGGGTCCTGGGATCGAGCCCCGCTTCAGGCTCTCTGCCTGCTTCTCTGCCTACTTGTGATCTCTGTCTGTCAAAAAAATAAATAAAAAAAATCTTAAAAAAAAAAAAAAAGAATAACACGGGGACACCTAATTGGAAAATATTCCACAGGCAGGAATGAAGGCAGAAAACAAAATTGATGCTTGTGGCTCAGTCTGTCCACATGAGTTCTCTTGGATGACTTTCTCTGACCTTATGAAACCACTGGACTTGAGAAGGACCAAGAAGGACCTTGGAAAGATGTCTCAAACCTAAGATTCATGGAAAACCCCATGCCATGCCTTGCAACAGTCTATTTTAGAAGTACTTCACTTTGAGCTGTTGGCTGGGGGTTGGGGGGGGTGTGGGGTGGAGAGGTACTCAGCAGCTAATGTGTTCCTTTCAGCCACCAATCTGAAGTGTCCTGGTCACACTCAGCTGAACAGACTGTGGGATGGCAGACAGCTCAGCGCCCCGTGGAGGTCCAGCATACAGGCTGAGGAATTGTAGTTTTCAAAACCACAAGCACCAAATTTCAACCGCTAAGATTGGAAAAAGAAAAAAAAAAGTCAAGCACAGAGGAAAGAAAACATCTTTATTTATTTCCTAAACTCTCTCCTTCAAAATAATTTCGTTTTCTCTTCCTGTGTTGGTGGCAGTCATAAAAGGACATCAAAGAAAGGATTTGGTGAGGCTCTTCATGGAAGCAAGAATTTTCCACATACATGTCAGCTGGAAAAAAAAAAAAGCGCCAACCTGAAATTAGGTTAGACACTGTTTTATTGGTTGTCTTACTGGGGAGATGGTATTTCAGATCGCTCTGAAGGAACTGCTCCGAAACTTTTCAGTTGAAAAGGGGATTATATGCAAGAAGGGGGAGCGGCATACACAGTTGTAAGAAGTCCTGCGATTGGCTGCCTCAAGGTATCAAGCATTTGGCTCTAAAAATTAAGGCTGATTTCCACATAGACACGTAAAATGCCCTTAGTGATCTCCGCACATCACATCTCCATCATATCGGATCGTTCGAAAACATGGCTGGCCTATGGCCCCACTTTGCTGTTTTCCTGTCCCTCGTTTTGGGTTTCTTCCACTTGAGGCGGTTCCAGGGGCCACCGTCGGTCACCTCCTGCAGTCGTAGTAGGCACACTCAGTGTGGCGGCTGGCTGGCGCGGGGAGTGATGTTATAATCCCCACCCCGCATCCGGAATTTTCTAAGCCCCGAAAGTAGACCGAAAGCAGGTTCAATCCATCCGGCTACACCACTGGAACCGCAGATAGTGTGAGAAGGTACGGTACTGAAGCCCTCCCAAGCCTGGTGTGAGTTCGGGGGAGGGTCTTGGGTCGGCGGGGTGGGAAGGGGAAAGGTAAGCATCCGTCCCCAAACTGTCCTTGGTTTGCGTTGTCAACAAATCTAGGTCGCTACGTAGGAATGTCTTGTTTTGGTCATGCCCTTTGCAGCACTGTCCCTCCGTGTCACAAGGGTGATGAGAGACCTGAAGTTGCCTGAAGAGCATCTTGAAATTACGATGACGTCACAGAGCCCTGTTTGGTGCCCGGTCAGCCCTGCCAGTGGGTGGGACGTGCAGGGCATCCCCGCTGCCCTGGCCTTAGGGAGAGTCTTTCTCTGTTCTGAGTCCCTGTTTCCTTACCTGTTAAAATGGGAGTGACAGGGGCGCCTGGGTGGCTCAGTGGGCTAAAGCCTCTGCCTTCGGCTCAGGTCCCGATCCCAAGGTCCT
>RCUC01168879.1:0-63488 GCA_003697995.1 Taxidea taxus jeffersonii
CATGAATCACTGTTGGATTTATCAAATGCTTTTTCTGCATCTATGTGTATGATCACATGATTTTTCTTCTTTAGTCCATTGACATGATGGATTATGTTCATTGATTTTTAAATGTTGAAACATTTCCATACCTGGAAGAAAAAATCCGCATGGTCATGGTGTTAATTATACAGAAAAAGTCCTCGGCCTTTTCTGTCCTAAGTAGGGAGAAACCCTTTTCTTTCCTACTGTATTTCTCTACCTGTGAGTCTCCTGTTGCTGCTCAAATGGTACATTTCACTTCTGATGCCCTGGTCACCCAATGTGTGGAGGTTTCCCCCCCACAACAAGCCTTTCTCTGTGACACAACCTGGGTGTCCTACAATTCAACTCAATTCTGACACTATCTGCTTGGAGACAGCATCAGATTCCCCAGGTTGGGAGCAGGATCCCATAAAACCACTCAATGCCTCTTTCAGATGCTGATTGCAAGTCCAGGTTATTACCTAGTGAAAAGATTCCCATCTACAAGGTAACCAGAGGAGATGACATGGAGAATGTCATGCATATGCCCTCAAAGAACAGAAACTTAAGTGAGAGACTGATTTTTGGTAAATGCCTGAATTATAGACCAAGACTTATCTCCTGACCAATGAACATCTGCCAAGAATTTCTTGCCCTTCTCCAGCTGATGAGCATACTGCTTGGAATTGGGCTGGATTTCCCCCTTTTTGCTCTCTGTGCCCGTAAATACAGCCCATCCCAAACCCTAGAAGGATTTGCGTGCAGCATACAGCAGCATGCATTTTCTCAAATTGCAATTTCACTGCTATTCCTGAATAAAGTCCATTTTCGGTAATTTGATTTTTGCCTCAGTTTACCTTAAAAAAAAAGATTTGGGTTGACAATCTGTGCTTCTGACCAATCAGCTATCTTTTGGAGGTTCCTATGATCCCTCACCTTGGACTTCAGATACCAGTCACAAAACCTGGTTGTTAGCTGCACTTGTGACCCATAGGCTATAAATCAGAAGCTCCCGTCACCCCCTCCTCAGGTTTGGTAAATTTGCTAGAGCAGCTTGCAGAACTCAGAGAAACATTTTACATACTAGATTACCTCTTTTTTTTTTAAATGACCTCTTTTAATAAAAAGATATAACTCAGGAACAACCAGATGGAAGAGCTGTTCAGGGCAAGGTGTGAGGAAAAGGTGTGGAGCTCCCATGCCCTCTCCAGGCATACCACTCTCCCAGAACATCCACGTGGCCACCAATCTGGGGGCTCTTCCAAGCCTGAGCTCTTGGATTTTAATGGAAGCTTTATTATATAGTCTTGATGGATTGAATCATTGACCATTGGTGATTTATTCAACCCCCAGGCCCTCCTCCCTTCCTGGGGGTTGAGGAATGGAACTGAAAGTTCCAACCCTCTAATCACATGGTTGGTTCTCCTGGCAACCCACTTCCATCCTCAGGTGGGGGAAAAAGTCACCTCAAAGTAAGAGACACTTTTATGACACCAACACTTTAAAAATTCCAAGGATTTGGGAGTTGTTCATGAGGAATGATGGATGAAGACCAAATACATGTGAGAAATATATTTCAATCATCTGAAAGACCAAATACATATTTCTGTAATAAGGCATAACATTGCAGTAATTCTTTTTCTGTCTCTACAAATGAATATAGTCACATGTCACTTCTAATGTAAAGCCCTGCCTGAACCCCTAGGGAGTTTATTGCTTTCTACTTTGGAACTCGCACAAAACTTGGCTTCTATCTTTATTATAGTACTTAACATAATATGTTGTTTTTACACATTTTAAGTTCTGTAACAATACTCTGAGCAGCTGAGAAAAGAACTTCTTTTCGAAAAACTCCCCTTGTACCTGTAGCCCTCAGAGTGTTCCTATTTAACAGTAGAAATTATCCTTATTATTCTCCCCTTCTCTAGTACTTAATGCTCTGCCAGACACATGTGAGTACTCAAAAATTTGTTGAAACCAAAAAAAAAAAAAAAAAAAATTAATGTCCAGACATAAAACATGTTCCAAAGCCAGTCAGTAAAATGCTGAAGTATATTAATGATATAAACCTAATGCTGATGGTGACATAGCGAAAAGAATCCCATTTATTTTCTGTGACATTTTAAAGGAATAATCTGGCCGACTTTATCAGTAAGGCAGCTACAGATTTCTGACCTTTGAACCCCTGCGGGCTGTGAAGGGCAGAGAAGGTGGCACTGGGACTTTATCACGTGTCTGGGCCACCCGAGATATACACTAGTTGTGTATATTTCTCTGTAAATGTGCTGACATTGCACCAGACATTCAGGTTGCTTCAGTGACCCTGCCTTGGCTCTGAGGTCAGCCTCTCTTATCCCATTTTCAATCTGTCTTCTTCTATCTCAGGGTGGAGGAGAAAACAGGAGAAGACATTTTGTGTAATTGTTATTGATTGGAAAGGCTTAAAATAAGTAGCACCGTCTCAAGCCTGTGGAATGGATCAGGGTAGGGGTAATGGACAAAAGGAATCTCTTTCTTTTTGGAAGTTTCTATGAAGTCCCAACAAAAAGGAAGAGTTTTTTAGGACTCTTTTATCCTCTTTTAGTGTGAGTCAGAAATTTGGGAGACCTTCAGTATTTCGACTCTCAAATAAAAATGCCCATTGTGAAATGTTTATCCCAACCGTAGATCATGGCCATGTTTCTAGAGCATTCTTTTCTGTATGTCAGAATCTTTGAGATCTTGCTGTTTTCACGAGAAAGACTTTACAGCCGCCATGAAAGAATCCTGTGAAAACCCTTACAAAGTCAAGCACAAAACACACCTGGGATATCAGTAATACTTATCAGCTATTTTAAAGATTATTTATTTATTTATTTATTTGTCAGATAGAGAGAGAGAGCGCAGGAGCGAGCACAGGCAGACAGAGTGGCAGGTAGAGGCAGAGGGAGAAGCAGGCTCATTGCTGAGCAAGGAGCCCGATGTGGGACTCGATCCCAGGACGCTGGGATCATGACCTGAGCCAAAGGCAGATACTTAACTGACTGAGCCACCCAGGTGCCCCTATAATGAGACAGTTTTCAAGGTCACACATTTGTTAGGGCTACAGTGAAAGGCAGAGCCTCAGCTTCCTGACCCTAAACCAGAATTGCTCCAAGAGACCGCAGAGAATTGAACACAATGCATGCTACGGACTTTCCATCTATTAACTTGTAGTTGGGAGGTGTTATCATTATGTCAGTTTTACATATTGAGGGGATCAAGGCTTAGAGAGATAAGGCGATGTTCTCCAGATGATAGAGTCATGAACTGTAGACCAATTTAGGGCCGGACATGACTGAGCCCAAACTTTGAGCTGCGTTAGAGCAGCTCTGCAGCTTGGCCAGAGAAGGTTTTCTCTGAGCACTGTCACAGTGTTTGACTGTTCAGGTCATACCCCGTGCAAGAGGGCCTGACTTTTGGGATCAGCCCAGGCTTTACTGGCTGCACTTCCACAGTCTTGCGCTGTAGCAAGAGGCAGTGCCATCAGGGAGGAATATCTTAAATTGGGATGTCCAATGGGGACACTTCTTTTCTACTTGATTTGTTGGAAGGGTGCCTTTTCTGCTCTGCTTAACGATGCCATATGTGACGGCTGCCAGGGTGCCAGGCTCACTCACATACATTAGTACCTTGGGATCATTGTTCTCGCTGTCTTAGCCAACCCACCTGTAGAATGGGCCTGGGATACAGCCAGGGCTTAGGAGGGAGGAATTCCAAAGTTAGTTTGTAACTTCTCCACTACTTCATGGGGGTGGGGTGGAGACAAAAGCTATATTCATTGGAGATAGTGTTATCTCTTTACCATAGTCATAGAACTCAATATCTAGGCTTGAGATGGTGCAGTCTTATAAAGAAACTTCAGAGCTCATTGAAAATGTTATCAGTTACCAACTCACCACTGATAAAAAAGGCTATAATATTTACTAAGCAGTTAAAGTTTCAGGCTACAAACTGTGAACTTTCCTAATACTGATATTTGATGTTTCTGGTGAAATTCAGTGCTTGAGATGATACCTGGAAAGTCCATAAAACTTCAGAGATCTATAAACAAGTCAACTTAACTACCTCAAGTATCCTAACATGCCACTTCAACTTTTCCATGTGTTTACTGAGAAATAAAACTCAAACCACACGTGGGGGTTGGAAGCCATGTGGGTATGTGAGTTGGGGAATTCAGGGCTTCTAATGGGGATGTGGAATCCTTGGGTCCCTGGTTTACCCAGAGGGGGTTAACCTTGTAAGTTTGTACTTCTTTTCAGTCAGGGTAACACAAATGGAGGAGTTTTTTTGGCCAGGAACTTGACAAGTACCATTTAAACAGAGTCTAATGATGGGTCTGACTGGTTCGATGTCAAGAAAAGTCAGGGAGCTCAGTAGCTAACTTGGCTACACTACACATTTGCATTGGACTGGTAAACTTAAAGTCTATTGCAGGAATGGAAAATGCCACGGACATATGAGTTACGGTTGCTGTGAAAACCATAACTGAATTTATTGACTTTTGGTATGTTTAAGATTTTACCTGTTGTGTTAGCATGTTCAGGGTAGGAATGCCGAGTAGAATTCATGTCACATTTTCAGATGAAGACCGATTCTGCTTTAAACTTTTCCCCCCCTCCTAACAGGTTCTCTGAATCTACAGAAAGCTGTCAGAGACTTCAACTCTGGTTCAGTCGCTCCATTACCATTGGCTTGAATTAGAAAATACATCAGTCCTGTGTCCAACTCACAAAACTTAGACCCAAAAGGAAAAATAAATTCCTTGTGAGGTCATCCCTCTAGTCTGAACACTATCTGGTAGACTCCTTGAGCCACTAAAATGGCAGAGATCTTGGATGTCTGCCCAGCTGTCAGACAGAATGGAAGAGACAAGGAAAGCTGCCAGGAGCAGTGGCGCACAAGAACATGGAGCCTGAACAGGGAAACAGAGGAGATGGAACGGTGCTGCATAACGATTAGAGCAACGTACATGGGAGCGAAGAAAAGCACATCTGTGAGTGTGTGCCTGTGCGTGTATGTGTGAATGCGCGTGCGCGTGTTGGGGGAGGGAAGGGGGTGCTCATGAAACCCTTTCAGACACAAATAAAACACTTACTCATTTCTTTACAGGTATTCCGTCAAAAAGAGTGCCAGAAAATCCAGGAACAGAGCTGGTGGCTTTTTGTCTTGAAAAGCCAAACAAAAAGTAAAGGAATAGAAAAAAGTAGAGGCAGAGCTGAGATGATTGTAAGCTATATTTGGTAAAGTGATCTGGGTGTGAGTATGTGTCTGCAAATTCTAGCTTCTTTCTCAGTGCTCCACACTTCCTCAGTCTGCATTCACAGCCAGCAGTCTGATTACTGACCTTTATAGAAAGAAGGCTGCTGAGATGGGGAAATTTCAACAGTTCACTTAGCAAGCAAGACGCAGAGGGGATCCTTCTTTCAGCAGTTTTACTTTTTCAGATGGGCTAGTTACTTATCTGAAGGGAGTTAAGAGGTCCAGCAACTCTTGAATCCCCCTCCTGTGAGCTTGAGATGTGTTTTCCAAGAAGGTCTTTTTTAGGCGTTTGAAATATTGAGAACATACCGCCATGTTTATTTGATTTTATTCCTTCATTTTTCTAAAAAGCAATTTGATACATTTGTATTTCTTTCTGGATAAAATCATGGGAAATTATTTTATATTGCTTGACAGACTGCATTGTTAACCCTCATAGTATGTAGTGTGTGTCAAGGAATGCATTACATACAGCGCACATTTATTGGACACACTGTAGTCTCCTAAAATACGGGTAAAAGCTGCCGTAAGCATCAATATATCTCTGTTCTTCCAAGAGCAAAAGATATTGGGTTACTGCCTGTTGGTTTGAGAGATACAGTTTAAACACTTACTTTACTTAAAAATACATATAAAATAGAGCCCATTTTTGGATCACCTTTGATCTGTAAGTGGTACCAAAAGGAATAGATTTTACAGGGAACTCACCTATTCTGGATCAAGGTGGTTGGTTATTCATATATTTTTACCAAAAGGTAAATATTTTGTTCATTGCTTAAGAATAAGAGACGTTTCCATAAAGGTGTATGATGTCAGTTTTCTTTTTAAGAAGTTTTTTTCTGACTTGCTAAAGTCTTCTGTACTTGTATAATTTCTCCCCAGTCCTTTCAGCTAAAAACTCAATTGAAGCTGATGTCCCCCAGGGAGCATTAATGAACCTGTAGATCAAGGTTCTACAGGCACTTCCATGATCAGAGTAAAATCTTTGTTGGTTTAAGTTAGATCTTGTACATTATAGGAGCCACAATATGGTAGGGTTGACTGAGTCTGTATTTCCAATTTTTCTTTGCTGAGAACTCTCATAAAAATTCATATCTTTTGAAAAAAAAAAACAAAACAGTAATTCCCGGGTCTGGATTATGTTCTGGTTATGTTCCTGAAAGTGCAGACATTTTTCTGCCCAGAATTAGTGGTGGAGAATTAGGCTAATAATGGCTTACTTAAAAATTGTATGCTCTATTGATATTTAAAAATTATATAGATCTAAAAATTTTACATTGATTGCTGAAATCATATGTATAATCATATGTATAATGCTAAAACATTTGTATATTCATACATCCATGTATCTAAAAGAGGTGGTCTTTTAAGAAAAATACCTAATTTAGTCACTTGAAGAGACTAGTCGGGCTCCCGAGCAGTCTACAGAAAGAGGGGACATGAAAACCTCACAGAAAGCTGAAATAATAGTTGATAGAACCTAAGCACATTTCTAAGAATAAGTAGGTCTCATATGCAAATATATAAGTGGTCTACATTGCCCTGATGGAAAGGTTTTTGTAGGTTCAAATCTTCAGTAACTTTGGCTTTTTACACAATAAAAATAAAATAAAAGGCCCCAATTCCATTTCATGGAGATATAACCCAAGCTGCATAAAAAGCACATTTCTTTCCCAAACCATGAGCTGAGCATCGCTTTGTAGATTGCATGTCTAGTCACTTTCTGTGTATAGACAGGTTTCCATATGCCAGAGAAATAGGACTACTTCCAGGAACATGAATTTCACTGAGAGTTCTTTTCTGGAATATTTACAATGTGGTCATGCATCTGTGTTAAATTAGATCAGAAAATTTTCTGCCGGTATAACAAATCTTAAAATCCAAGATGCTATTACCATTTTTTTTACATCCCAGATTGATTTTAGATATCAGTTAAGGCTTTTTATTACTAGGGTTCTTCACTCTATTGTTTTTTGAGTGCCTTCTGAGCAGATGTAATTGTTTTCATTAAATATGATAGAAACGATATACTAAATGATTTTGAAAAATTGGCATAAAATGAATCCTTTCTTGGGGAAAACATGTCATATACACATACAAATAGAGAACAATTTTTAAACATTTGCAAGCATACTGGGTCTATCAAGAATTCTGTGTAAGTACAATTGTGTAACATTTCCTTTAGCTTCTCTTCAGTAAGTGATGTTGGATTTACTGATTTCTGCAGCCCAGTGGGGGTCTGGCATTATAGACCTCAAATCACAGTTCTGTATGGAAGGCATCTTAATGAATTAGATTTTCAATAAATGCCACATTGCAAAGGGCCAAAATCCACCACATAAATTGAGGTACTAAATTGTATCAATCACTTTGATAAGTGTTCAAGTAAACATTAACAAAAGAAAATACTTGAATTAGTAAATGATGGAATTTATAATGGGCTCTTAATCATTCAGACATTTTCCCCAAATTTGCAACTGTATTTTGAGCGGCATCCAGTAGGCACTCAAAGTTTTTGTTGACCTAATTCCCTGTCTTCTGCACAGATTATATGCCTTTGGGGCCATTCTCCATGTGGCTGCATGTTGGCAGCACTGAGAGAGCTCTCCTGACTACAAATTCTGAATGTGCAGATCTAAGGCTGGGCTTGCTCACGGCATGGTTTTGAAAGGGTCCCAGAAGATTCAAATATGTAGACGGCATTAAGAACCACCACTCTACTACTATATTTGTTGACTTTTTTTTTTTTTTTAATGTTTCTTCAATTCAGCAGTCAGCTTTTTGGAGAGAAGGACATTGCCAGGGAATATGAGAAGCATGTACATTGCAGTGGTGGGTATCTCAAAGGAGGAGATGATGGCTTGGGAACCCATATTCAGGATTAAAGGAATTGAGGGTCCCTCCAATCTAATGATTGCCTAAGAACATGTTAGGAAAGAAGGTTGAAGATATTTTTTTAGCTTGTAACCCAAACAAGCTTAGGTGAGAACATTATTAAGGCATAAGTGTCCACTAAACTAAACCAGGCAAGTCAAAATTTATCTAGGATTACATACTTTGTAATAGGAAGCTTGTTTTTGTTTTTGTTTTGCTTTTATGGACTTGAGCTATATTGAGAGGTTTAGTTACCTAAGCTAAAATAATTTTTATGTGGCCTAGTCAGCATTTAGAGGGTGAATGGGTGATGGAAACGGAAAGCAAATGCCAACTCTGCAGGTCTGTTTTGCCTTCCCATCACAGCAAGGAGACAACAGAGCCTCTCAGAGGGTTCTCTCCTCACCAACCACAAACCCATATTTCAAAGATAATTCTCCGAGGCACAACGATGGGAGTGCTCGTTTATCAGCCAAGAAACCTGTTTCTTTTAATAACAACTGCATTAAAATTTTTGTTCAATTATAGTTTTCCTCCCCAACTATTATAAGGGGCACTTTCCACAAAAGTTTTTATAATTGGCGGTAGGTTAGTCCTTAGAAAATCCTCAACCTTTAACAAATACGTTAGCACTATGTAAGCAAAAGATAAGAAGGAAGAGTAATTTTTAGTTCAAAAATTAAAATAAATTTGCTTGCTTGCTTTGTGCAGACTGAGCCTGAATATACCAGGTTGTGGGATTCATTCTGTGCTCTCTGGAATGTTTCACATTTTGATACAGTTAGATATCTTCTCTTCCTCCTTCAGGTTGGTCTTCAACTGTCAAATTTTTCCTTATCCTCTCCTGTATGAGTTTAGACTTTTCCTTTTCCCCAAGACTTTATTTATTTATTTATTTGAGAGAGAGAGAGTATGTGGGGGTGGGGAGGAGCAGAGGGAAAGGGACAAGCGGGCTTCATGCTGACCTTGGAGCCTGACTCAGGGCTTGATCTCATGACCCTGAAGTCATGACCTGAGTCAAAATCAGGAGTCAGACACTCAACTGAGTGAACCACCCAGGCGCCTCATGTTCAGTCTTTCTATTGTCTTCAGTTTAGTTATGGGTTGTATATAATTCACCTGAGTCCTTTCTACCTTTTGGATATTTTTTTCTTTAAAACCCATGGTAGTCATAAATTCAGTTTTTAGCATATGCTGTTTTTTTTTTTTAAATTTATTTGACAGAGAGAGATCCCAAGTAGGCAGAAAGGCAGGCAGAGAGATTGGAAGGGAAGCAGGCTCCCTGCTGAGCAGAGAGCCTGAAGCAGGGCTCAATCCCAGGACCCTGAGATCGTGACCTGAGATGAAGGCAGAGGCTTCACTGAGCCACCCAGGCACCCAGCATATGCTTGTTTGTAATTGACAGTTCCTCACTTTGTATATGACCTGCTCTTATTTTTTGGTTTCTAGGGAAAGAAAGACTCTATCTGAGCTTCCTTACAGCTCTGCACTATCTTGTTCTGACACCCGAGGTATTACTTGGTTTCCATGTCAACATTGGCTTGTCTGGGAAAACTCTCCCTCTGATTTCCAATTATATTTACTTTGCTATAGATTTTATAGTTCACCTTCTTATTGGTATTAATAACTCGATCAATTTAATGATCCCTTATTAACTACATAGAAGGAAATCATTCTGAACCAGAGGCTCATAAAGGTGAAAACCGTAAGTGGACTATTTTAGTGATATCTGGAAGAAAGCCCTGAGACATCGAACACTCCCTTTGATCAGACACCCAACCAGCCAGGTCCCTGAACACAGAAGAAGACAAAGAAGTTTAATGTTTCATGTTAACAATGGCTTCTGCTGCCAAACAACCCTGTAAATCCTAGCAGGCTCGGTACAATTCCATGGAGTATTATCTTAAGCGGTTACTCTGAATGAACGAGAACAGCTCACAAGTGCTCACCTGTCCACAGCCACCCCAGGGCCCAGCCTTATCTCCCCTTATTCCGGGTCAATGCAGGGAAAGGTCAGTGGAGACCTCCCATAAGAAAAGCCAGAGGAGAGCAGGGAACATGACTGTAAGGCCCAGAGGGGAAAATGAAAATGGCTTAGAAGACTTGCTAAAATCCTTCGGAGCTTGGGAGGGATTTGGGAAAGCAGGGTATTGCTTCCCAGGCATGTCTTCCTCATCCTTCTCAGCCACTTAGGAGAAGAAAACTTTGAAAAAGTAGGAAGAGGGGTTGGGCCTCTCCAAGGAGGAGATCCACACTGCCTGAAATATCCGGGCTCTTGGAGGAAGTGTCAAGTGAAAGACGAGTAAACGGGGATTTTAAAGGAAGGAAATAAAGACTGGCCAGGATTCTTGCTTCCTTGTGAGACTTTGTTCTTCTTCATCTAAACACTACATGTCTGAGAGGAAGAGAGAGGGAGAAGAGGGAGGAGGGGCGAAGGGGAGGAAGAGGCGGGGCAGGGGAGAGAGACAGAGAGACAGATCTAAGTAGAGATGACTACGCCTTCTTTCAAGGGAAGTAGAACTAAGGTCTGTACTTCTCTTGATAATCCTCACATCTTCCTCTCGTCAACCTGCTTGAAAACCTCATAGAATGGGGGTGATTGAGAGGCACATCAAGAAGGGCATGTGAAGGGGAAAGGAATCTTCTGTTACCTCCCCATAAGTGCCAGTGAATTCCAGTCTGTACTGCTTTCTGCATAGAGCCACTGAGAGAACAGTCCCTTCACTTCGTTGCCCCCCCTTTTTTTTTAATACCATAAACTTCTTTGTCAATTCGTTGAAGCCTAAGGACGCTTTTACAGAACAATGCTTTTAAATACATAAAATAAGTCACAGAGGATTACCAAGGACATCTATTATATTGAAACAGACTTCTACAATGGATCCCTAAGGGTGTCCATGGGGCCCAGGTTAAGAATCAGTGTTAAATAGGGTCACCCATAAATCAGGGTCCCTGCAGGGGGTAGGGGATGCATTCAAGTTAAGTTCATTTGAAGTCTATTTAATAAAGAGATGTTTACAAACCAAGGGTGGGGAGTAGAGAAAGCATGCAGAGTTATAACATACATGGTTCCAGAAACTACAGGGCTATATTAAGAGCAAAGACAAAAGGAGGAGAAGGGGGTTCAGTGTGTAGTGAGGTACCTATTGAGAAGAGTGCCTCAGTCATGGGAATGGGCCATCATGGGTGCTGTTTACAGGGAGGGAGCCTAGAGCACAGGTACCTGACCTCATTCCTCCCAATCCCCATCTGGGGCTCCCCAGAGATGCTGTGCATCAAGCTGACTTAAAAAAAAAGAATAACACATAATTTGATTTAGGCCTCAACAATTGTCCTGTCTGTCCTCCAGTCAGAGACCCCAGGTCTTTCACCTCTCACTTGGCCCTTGTCCTGTGTCTTGTGTTCTATTAATCAGAAGCATCATCGAAAGGTAGCATATGGAAGCAGGTAAATTACTATGCACAGATGACATCGGTAAAAAAATCACTTACCATAACTCAGTCTTTATTTTTGTTGGCAAATATTTAAAACTACTTTAAAACATATGTGGCATTAGAGTAATTGATTCCGCTCCCCCCCAACCAACGTTTTTGCTAGGATAATTTTTCTTTTGTGATTGATGTAAAAAACAACACTCACTGATAGATTTCTCAGGAAATCTCATTATTTGAAGCATAGTAGACGTCATCTGTCTGTGCTGAAGGAGAAATCCTTTAGAAGTTTCATCTTGAGAAATGGTTAAATTCACCAAATTCTTAGGGAGCAGCTCTTTGGTCCTTGAAAATATAGGTGGAGTACTTAGAACTATTTGAAAAGTTATTTGTCCCAGCAGTTTGTACTGTCATTCTACATATTACACAAGACCCTTTACAAAGGGAAAGAAAAAAAGAACGATTATTATGAGCTCATGAAGAATCATTGAGAAAGTACAGCCAGTGTTCCCTGATGACTTTCCTTTTGTGATAACAGAGCAGTCAGGAAGATCTGCCCTGACGTGCAATGGTCTGACCAGAGAGGCGTGTGGTCATTTCCCTTGGTGCGAAGGTAGAGCCACTGCGGAAATGGGACTCAGCCTTTGCCCCTGTGAAATGATTTGCATACCGTGTACCAGAAGTTCCCAGAACTTCGCTCCTGGGTGTTCCCTTCCTCTGTTTCCACGGCTGGCTGCCTGAGTCTGTTTGGGTGTATGTCTGCATGTGTCATAATGTTCTGTTTTAAAATACAGTGAAGTTCAAGAAGTCTTGCTTCCTTAAAAGCAAGCCTAGCTGTGAAATCCTGAGCTGCTTTCCACAGGTTTTTGTTTTGTTTTTAAAGTACAAAGCAGTTCTCTAAAACTGATCTCTCAAACCCTATGCTAGGATGTTAAGTTCTTATCTGATACTGATGTCCCTAAATGCAAGGTTGCTACCACAGTGCTTGTCTAGACTTATTTCCCTTTCTTGGAGATCCTAACTTGAGGGCTGGAGAGCATACTTGCAGATGGTGTTTGTTTGTTTGTTTTGTGAAATCATCCCTTTTCTTTTCTTTTCTTTTTTCTTTTCTTCCTCTCCCCTCCCCTCCCCTCCCCTCCCCCCCCTTCCCCTCCCCCCCTCTCCTCTCCTCTCCCCTCCCCCCCCCCCCCTCCCCCTTTCTTTTTTTTTTTTTCTTTTCAGGCAATGATTCTCTGCAGAAGAATTTTTTTTTTTTTTAATGAATTCTCAGAGGGCGAACAGAGATGAAAAGGGAAGAACAGCTGAATATTTCTGCTAGTGTCTTGACCAGAGCAGCCCTAAAATGTTCTGTTTATTAACATGGGGGAATGGTTTGTGTAAGGTTAATGCTGGGATCACTGAGCCGGGTCACTCCTCCCGTAGTGTCTGCATGGATTAGAAAAGCCTGCCAGGTGCCCATCTGTTAGCAATACAAGCCCAGCCACAAACACAACTGTCGTGACAACCACACTGAGTTAGTCTTTCAAATAAAACTTGTTAAAAGCTACTGCCCTCCAGCCTCCACCCACTGCAGTTAACGGCATGAAATCCCCCTGTAACTAGTATTTATTTTCTTAGGCGTGCCTTTCTTGAGCAGCTATGCCATACCAGCCTTTGATCGAAACTAACCCCACCAAGAGGAGTGTTTGCAGTCTCCTGAAGGTCAGGATGTGTTTGGGGTGGTGTCTGAATGCAGGGTCCCACCTGAACTTTCTCAGGCTGTGGCATCTGCATCCGGGGTCCTCTGCTCTCCTCTATGTTCCACGGTCTTTCAGTCTAGGAACTGATGGCCAGATGATTTCTTCCAGACGATGGCCAATCATAAAGACAGCCTTAGAGTAGAGCTGGGAGTGTGAGGGGTGGAAAGACTCACCTCAAAGCAGTGCCCTCTCCCCAGCCCCCCTGGTTTTCCCACTTTGATTAACTTGGATGGCAAAGGTAAGTTGGGGCTGATTTCAGCTTACCTGTGAAATCTGAGTTGAGAACAGAATCAAAGCTTTAACAGAGTTCACTGGCACTAGATTTCCTGTAGCGTGCATTTTCTTTTAACTTCTATATTTGAAATTTTAAGAGATCAAATGGACTAGTAACCCCTTGGTATGACTCTTCTATCTAAAAGCAATTTAAAATGCTCTCAATATGCTCTCTAAGGAGCTGGTACTTTTAGAAGACCTGCTCATAGTAGACACGTTATCTTCAGGTAGGCTGGTAACATGGACACTCTGCTTAAAGAAAAAAAAAAGGTGAAGGGTAGGAAAAGTGAAATGATGATGAAACACATTGTGTATTTCTGAATTCTATGTACCTTTTGAAAATGAAAAGGAGAAGAGCCTTCTCTGATTGTTAGAAGAACACCAAGAGGCATATCTGTATCTGAACAATGTGATAAGTACCAAGCCCTTAGGAAAACAATGATGCCTCAAATACTATAAGACAATTGGGGCTTTTGAAATACCAAATTCCAACTTCTACACAGCCTGGCCCACACTGGGTATGCAACATTATTTGTGGAATGAATGAGTGGGTAAAGGAGAGGTGAGGAAGATGACGATAGCATTAAAGAAGAAGCTTTATAAGTATAAATCAACACGTGTCAAAATTTTATATGATGTATTGATTAATGAAGAAAGCAGTAAGATATTACGACTGGTTTAAAAGGGAACTCAAGAATCACACATGCAATGCAGACCAGGAATGCTGAAGGGGAGGTGCCAATGGATAGAAATTGTAAAACTGGCCCATAGCCACAGGGCAATGGCCAATTGTCCTTCCATGGGACCCAGTACACATATCTGTGGCAGGATTATTTGCCTAGCTCTCGCTTTCCACAAATGAACTTGTAACTCTACAGAGCCATAAAATATCCCAGCCAATGAGAAACAAAAGGGCATATCCTCTAGAATCAAATATTTCTTGTAATCCTAACATTCAGTTGAAGGCTACCAACAATCCCTTGGACCCATTTCAAATTCCTTCCCTAGAGTAGCTAACACGTACATCATATTAATGTGCCAGACACTGTTTGGGATTAAATGCTTTACATAGTAATTCATCGTATCTTCACCACAGCTCCAGGTGTTGGGTAGTTTTTGCAACCCCATTCTACAGCTAAAGAAACAGAGAGAAATTAAGGAACTGGCCCAAAGTCATAGAGCAAGCAAATAGGGGGCCCAGATTTGGACCCAGCTATCCGACTTCATGATCCTAGACTCTGGCAGAGGGTGCAGACCTGCCTGAGGTTGGACGTAGTCAATGAGATGAACCAGCCTGGAAAAGGGGCTACCATTCACCCTGGTCTTGAGATCACATGAGAGAGCCTGGGGGTCGGGGGCATAGGGCTTTTGAGGTGCTCCTGGATTCTCCATGGACCTTTTGAGTAGAAATGAGTGTATTGTGTTTCTTGGTGTTCCTTTGTTTACTCGTCAAATCTGCAACTGCCCAGCACTTTGATTTGCATGGTCTATGGACTCAGATGTCCTTGGCAGTAGTTACCAGAAACAGCTTCATGGCAGCTTCAGTGGAAGCGAGTCATTACAGCTAGATAGCTGCCCATTATAAATTCAAGTAGCAAGTGAATCGGGGTCAAATATGGGTCAAATAGGTTTGCTTCAGGACAGACCCTTCTGTTTGCTCAGGTCGGCTTTAGGGAGGAAGGCCCTTAATGAGGCCACCTGCCCATCCCACTCCCACACCAGGGGGGGTGCTTGGCAGCACCTGCATGTGCTGCCTTGACTCTTTATCCTTAGAGGACCAGACCTAGTTTTGTGTGGCAAACACAGAGTGCTGCAAACTCCCAGACTGGCAAAAAGTCTGTCCTGTTCATTTTCTCCCCTAGTTTTACTGCTTCATATTAAAAAAGAAGGTCCAGGAAATATTTAGTACAGCTGTAGAGCTGTGTCCCAAGAGCTATAAAACTTCCTGGTCCTTGGCCTCCTGTGATCTCTCATCCTTACTCCCCCTGAAACTGGGACGATGATTCCTGGGGATGTACTGTGTCATGCATGTGCAAGTCGACTGCAAAGGTTCAAGGACAAAGAAAGTGACTGCAGATCTCACGTTCCCCGGTCGGCCACCTCCTGCCCTGAGCTGAGACAGCTTGGCCACACCCCAGTTGTGCCCCAGAAAGAGAAATCAGTACAGGTTCTCCCACATTCAAGGATGCATTCTTTTTGCTTTAAGTAAAACCAGAGTAAAGACAGTAAACCACTTAAAATCTTGGAGAAGTGTGAATTTTGAGGGGGGGGGTGTGTTTTTCGTTGTTTTTTTTTTTTTTTTTAAATGAGCCTTGGCCCTTTATGTGTAAGTACAGTTTAAGCGGGAACATAGCTGATATTTTATATGATTCTTCATGGAGAAAAATGAACTTTCAAGATAATTGAGTCCATCTCATTTTTTTTTTTTAATTGCTGTGTCTCTGAAAATTTCCTTTAGGGAGACTTGGTGAGAGAAGGGCACTGGGCCCCATTTTATCTGCAAGGGACAATGTCAGAAGGGAAGGTCGATGGGGGCAGGGATGGAATGATGGTGGTTTATGTGTTCATACACTAGTGTTGTATTGGATCCGGGGCTGATCGTGGGCATGTCTTCCCTACTCTCTTGTCTTGTTGGTCATTTGAAATTGGCCATGGTGGGAGGACTTACATCATAGTAACTGGCAAACACTATAAGTCAGAGCTTTCCCCTGACCCTTTCCGAGTGTCCCGGGTGCTAAAAGTTCACCAGCAGACTTCACATACCCCAAGGGCCCAGAATGGTGCTTGGCAACAGCTGGCATCCAATAAATACCCATTGAGGGAATAAATAAAGAAAATGTCGCTCTAGTAAAATAAATAATATCCTCAAGGTATCTAAGTTTAGAATTTCATCTTGACTTTTCTTAACCATATAATTTAACTTATTGTTTAGTAGGCTGTATTTAAGTTGCTTTTCACACTTTGCTTCTTTTAGTCTCCATACACAGTCTTCTACACCAAGTGGAAATTTTCCTCATTTTACAGAGAGGACATGAAGATTCAGAGGCAAAGAGTAGGACAGCGAAGGTCACAGGGTCTATCAAAGGGCAGAGCTCACACTGAAACCAAGATCTGGTTGATTTCAAAGACGCTGTGTGACCATGAGACACAAATGCCTCACAGGGAGGTAAAGGAGACCTGGGTCTTCCAGAGAAGGGAGAAAGCCTGAGGCCCGTTCAGTTCAGCTGTGAGGCTACTTAAAGGGCAGCGCCACAAAACTTCTAGCTCTACACATCTGCCCTTCCTCCCTGTTGAGAGACATGAGAGCAGACACATATTGCCCGGTCCAGCCAGCATCAATGCACTTGGGACTGAGGGCCGTAAACTACAGTCCCCTGTCTTCCCCAACACTGTCTCCAACCATGGAGGATGCATGCGTTGATTGAGCAGAAGAGACCCAGTGTTGTAAAAACAGCTATAATATTTGATCTTTAGCATGAAGATGGCTATCTCTGAATGTGAGTATTTACTTAGTAAAAGACATTAGCATCCCCAAGAGTCACCCCTGGGGTTCCAGGCTTCGGGATGCCTCATGTGCCCATATTGGTTAGTAGAGGGATGACAGAAGCTGGTCTCAGCTCTTTGAATATCTTCAGTGAAAAGGCTGATATAAAATATTTAATTAAGCTCACCTCCCCCCCTACCCCCACCCCCGCCATCAGCCCACCCACCTCTACCTGGTCCTGCTCCCCTGTCAGGGGCAAGCGGACAGCTGCATGCTCATTTCTCTCTCCTTCACTGATTCTCTCCTCCTGGGTCCTTTACCTGACCACTCACTGTACACAGAAAGGAAAATAATGAGAGGGGCCATGTAATACGGCACAACAATGGCTGGTTCTGCCAGGCCCACATTCTATATGAAAGAGAAATATGGCTGTCACTGTAGGAATGAGAATGCTCATGAGGGAAATACAATAATGTGAAATGCACCTATTCGGCTGCATTGAATGCATATGAGCTAAAATTAGGATGTAAGGCAATCAATCCTAACCATATTGCTATAGTCTGCTTTGAATGAGATTCACAGACATTCAGAAAGAAACTCTAGAATGCCACTTCCCTGAAACTTTGGTGCCTTCGTCAAAAAGAATGTTGCTATTTCCTGTCTCGAAAAGTTGGTTATTTCTAAAACTTCATTTTATGGGGTGCAGGTTTTGAGATTTGTCCTGCAACCGGTATCCTTCAGTCTGAGGCCTGCTAGCTCACCGGGGCTCTCCAGGTAGAGCAGACCGTGTGCCTCCACCTGGCTGGGGAGGCATCGGGAATAATTTGTGGGTGTTATTTATGACCTTCTGTGAGGGTAGAGCACACATGGCTATTTCAGTCCTAAAAGCTAAAATCTAGGAAATCTTATCAACATACGAGGAAGAAAGTTAATGCTGTGACTCCATAAAGAACCCTCAAAATCAATAAGATAGAAATAGAGCTGAGAGTGAAATAAAGTTCCATGTCTTCCCAAATTGTCAAGCCCAGTGAGATGGGAAGGATCTACTGTGACCTGTTTGTGTAGTCTCTGGTGGGCTGGGTTCGGGGTTTTGATATCACTTGAGTGCAGTGGAGAGGCTCTGCGAGTGGGTGGAGGGAAATGTGACACGTGTTTAGTTACATTTCCAAAGTCTTGTTCTGTGGAGAGCAGGTTAAAGAAGTTGGGATAAGAGCCTGTCCTGGCGACATCAGGAGGGTCCAGGACAAAGACGGTGGTGCCAGAAAAAGCGTGGAGGTTATGGCATTGGAAGATAGTTAATGAATGAATGAGTTTTTTCAGAGGAAACACTAGCAGACTTGACAATGATTTGGATGCAGGGGTGAGGGAGAAGGGGGTACAGGGTTGATCCCTGGGCCTCTACCTGGCTGACTAAAACACTACAGCCTGTGCGACCACTGACAACAGCCAGCACTGTAAAGGAGTGGGATGTTGCTGAAGAATGGGAGACAGGACTTGCCAGCTCACTGTGGTTCATGTTGAATCAGGAGCTATGGCACTGTCACCTGGTGACACCACTAGGGTCAGGTGTGAGGGCTAAGCTGCAGGTGGAAATCCACCCTCATCTGGCCCTCTGGCCACAGGTAGACTTTGGGGCATGGGGAGAGAAAGACATGGAGACAGCCTAGGACATCACGTTGCAGGAACTTCAGAATCACACATCCAAGTGGAAGATGATGCACTCGTGATGCACTCGGATGCCCTGAGGTAAAGGAGTGACCAGGGAGACAGGAAGGAAGAGGAGGAAAGCCAGAAGTGGCTGCTCACAGAGAGGGCAGAGAGCTTTCTAAGTCAAAGGTATGGACCATGGCTGAACCTGGCTGGCAGGTCAACTGGGCTCAGCAACATCAAGCTTATGGACCTCTTTAGTGAGAGTTGTTCAAATTACTTTAGCAATGGCACAGCCCAAACTGGAGTCAGCTGAGAAGTGAGAGGAAGCTAGGAAATGAAGGCCACAAATATAGAAAGGCCTTTAAAGAAGGTTGGCTGTGAAAAGGGGTGGGGTGCGAAAGAGGCCGGGTTGGGAGGGGAGAGGGAGATAGAGAGAGAGTGAGGTTGGGAAGTAGGAAGAGGGGGAGAGAGAGCAAGAGGAAGAATGTGAATCAGACAGGGAAGAGTAGATCAATGGAAGGAAGTTCAGTCAGAGGTGGGTGTGGGCATGGTCAGGCTCCAGGACACAGGCACATGATTATCTGTACTTGGAAGAGAAATGGCTTTTCTTGAGTGATAGGAGGAAAAGCAGACTGGAACAGGGTGTAGATGGAGACAGAATTCTCGACTTGGCATCTGGAGAGGTGGGAGTTCCCATAAGATGGCTCCAAGTTTTCTCTGTAACACAGGAATCAGAGGAGAGGGGGGTGGATGGAAAGACCGTGGTGCAGATTGGATAGTGGGCTACTGACTAGACAAACGTCAGAGTAGAAAATCTGCTCCAGATGGCAAACTCTTCTTATCTCTGCTTTAGAATTTTGTCTGCATTGAGAATAAAGCATTTTTTGTAACTGCCGCCATAGCAGGAACAGGAGAAGGTACTGTATTAGTTGGCTAGAGCTGCCATAACAAAATTCCACAGCATGGGTGGCTTATAATACAAGTGAAATTTATTTCTCACAGTTCTGGAGGTTGGAGGTCCAAGATCAAGATGTGGGCAGTTTCGGTTTTTGTGAAGCCTCTCTCCTTGGCTTGTGGGCAGCTGCCGTCTTGCTTTATCCTCACATGGCCTTTTTCCTGTGGTGCCCATCCCTGGTGTCTCTCCCTCTTTTGATAAGGACACTAGTCATATTGGAGTAGGGTCCACCCGTATGACCTCTTTTAGCCCTAATTAAGGGCCAGATTTCCAAATGTGGTCACATTAGGGGTTAAAGCGTCAACATATGAATCTTGGGGACACAGTTTAGTCCATAACAGGTAAAGATGGATTTTCTTTAGAAAGTGAGAATGTGTGGCTTATTATCGTTAAACTTTTGTTTATAGGCTCCAGGCAAGCGCTTGTTTTTCCTCTGTGTGTGTGTGTGTGTGTGTGTGTGTGTGTTTTACATTTTATTATAGCTTTCATCCTTAAAGTCTGTTAGGCTCTTTGTACTTTATAACTTTCTTTTCCACCTAATGCAATATCAAATACTTCATAGAAGTTTTCCATACCCTGTCTTAGTCCAAAAAGAAGTTTGTGGGGAAAGAAGGCGAGTGAAATTCAACTAGTTCTTTTTCAAGTAGACCCAAAGTAATGACATTGTTCCTGCTTCCCTAAGAATTCTCTTGAATAAGTTGTTCTGAAATGCTTTTGAAAGGAGATGAATTAAAAATTTTTACAGCAACCAGTCTTGTAGTAAAGATAGGTTAGAAAAAAAAAGAAAAAGAAATATTGATATTTTTTTACTGTAAGTGAAATAGTCTCACAATTATTTCTCTTAGGAAATTTTCAAAATACTTACTTCTTCATAGAAGATTCTGACAAAGTAAATGCAGTGAGTTTTTTTAAAGGTTAGATTTGGTCTTTTCCCTCAATTGGTCCCTCTTTAAACATCCTAATATGATTATGACTTATGAATACATATCATCTATAACCCATTTTACCTTCTTTGGTCAGAGAGAAAACTACTGATAACTTATTATCTGATGTATCACTTCAGGCTAGATTTGGCTGTGAGTTCCAAAGACCTGAAAAAAAAAAAAAAGTAGTAATACCAGATAGGAAAAATTTCATTTCCTCATGTTAATCAGCCCAGAGAAAGAATGTCCAGGATTGAGGTGCCGCTGCCCTGCAGAGAACCCAGGCTTTTCCCAGGTCTCTGCCCTGATTTAAGAAACAAAAACAAAACCACAAAAAACCTTTCTCCTCATAGTCTAAGGTGGCTGCAAGAACCCCAGTCACCTCATCTGATTTCCAAACAGAAATATGAATGAGGGCTAAATCTTCTCCTCTAAGGAGCACTTCTGCAAGTTCCACCCACTTCCAGTGAAATTTCACTGGTCAGAGCTTACAACTTATCCAGAATAAATTCAGAACTCTGTTGCTAAGGAAGATGGGGAGAACAGGTGCCAGTGGCCACAGAGACCTCCAGCCCCTTTGCCCATCATGCACATGCCACAGCTGCTCAGGTGGACAATGAAATGCAGCGACTCTGACCTCCTTGCTCTGGCAGACAGAGCCCTGGACTTCATGAGAGCAATGATGGTGGTAATAAATCCAGAAAATGCATGAACAGTGCTTTGCCGGTTTGTACAGCATTTTCATACCTGTTATCTCAGTCCTCGTAATGCAGCTGTGAGACAAACATGATCCTAGTGGCCTGGATACTCATAATTCTTTTGTAAATTACTTAAAACAATATAACCCATAAAAGATTAGGCTCCTATGCCAGGATCTGACTTGAAACTCCGTGTGTCTTCTGCCAGACCAGGCTGCCTTGACATGCCTGATTGTGCCTCTGCACCCCGCTGCACCCTGCTGTGCCATCTTTCAGGAACCCTGGGGCCAGGCTAGACTCGTCCCTTTGCCTCAGTCTCCTGGGTGCAAACATGGTTATCCTCCACTGTTGTTGCTGGGATCTGTTCACCCTCTGTCTCCCACTGCTATGGTAGCCTCAAGTATCACACGCTTCTCTGCTATTCCCAACTCCCTTCCAAATGATTTTCTAGAACACAAACCCAGGCACGTCACTCATTTTCTTAAAAATCTTCTAAGGTTCCTCTTGCCTTCAGGATCACTCCAGCTTCTGTGGCAATCCCAGCCCTTTAAAACTGGAGCTCACTGGCCTATAGTCTCACTGGCAATTTTTTCACTTTTGGGTTTCCAGCAAGTTTGGGCGACATCCACTGACCTAATGGTTCCAGTCCTTCTCTATCCCTGTCCTTGCTGCTTCTTCCCCCAGACTGGTCCCTCCCTGTTCATCCTTCAGAGCTCAGTCCAGGCTTTGCCCCTGCTGGGAAGCCCCTGACCCAACAAAGCCTGGCTAGGTACCCTGAGAGAGTGCTCAGCCCTGTGTTGCATTTTTTGTGTCTTGTCCATCTCCCTACCTAAACAGCTAAACCTGGAAGGTGAGATCTTACCCATGTCTTTTTGCTCTGATGTTTTGACATCTGGGACCTTGCAGACCCTCCCTGGACTAGCCAATTCCTAGAGATAGTGAAAACTGGCCCATGAGCATACCCTCTACACTTAAACTAGCCCAGGGATACCCTTCCCCACCACCATCACCTCCTTTATCAAGCTGTCACACTCTGGGCCACTATTCCCCTGCCCTTCACTTTGGCTCAGACAACTTGGGGCAGCCCCTATACCCCAGAGCCCCCTGAAATTATTCAAGTTAGTCAGTCCTAGCCTGCTTACCTGTTTTTTTCCCACAGAGATGGAGTTAAGTCTCTCACCCATGTTTCCTCCCACAAGCCTCCTCCTGAGTCACCCTGGTGCTGCCCCATGGGGCCCTGCCTGTCACCACATACCTCCTCTACTTGGGAACTGTGAGTTGGAAATTGTCTTTTCAGTGGTGGTCTCTGAAATCTGTTGGCTGTACTGTACCTGGATAACTATAAAACCTACATTTTAAACTGGGAGAAGCCTCTGTCTCATCCACCACGGTCACCTAATGCCCACTCAGTGCTTGACACATAATAGGTGCTTTGTATTAGCTTGCTAAGATGGGATAAAGAAGGCTGAGTGAGTAGTTCAGTTTGGGAGAATATCCAGGCAGGATATGTTAGGGGGAGTCATTTGAGTGGGGCTTGAAGGAGAAGCAGGGTTTCACGGGGTGCAGGGGAGTGGACAGGACATTCAAGGGAGGTCAACAGCCACTGCCTCAGCCTGTGGTGCCGCCTGCTCTGCCCACTCCCCTCATGGTCCATCCTTGACAGGTTGGCTTCTGATCACCTCCCCAGAGGTGTCCCTGACCACTCAAACCATGCAGAAGTGCCCAACCAGAGGATTTTCATAGCACTTTGTTACTTCCTTCTTAGGACCAAGAACAATTCATGATTTTCATTTATTTGTGTAATTTTATGACTATGCCTGCCTTCCCCAATATGTCAGCTCAAGGAGAGGAATGGCTCCCTCTTTGTTCACTACAGTATCTCTGTTCTTCACAAGATACTTCTTCCAGTAAAGGTACAATAAGTATTTGTTGGGTAGAGGAAAGCATGGCTGAATCCAGGAACAAGAGCATTTTGGAATTGCTGAACCGTGAGGTAGGAAGTGGGATGTTCTAGGGCGGAGCCTGGACCTGGCTGGGTAGCTGCTTGGGGTTCCAATCCTGCAGCCCATGTTTCTGAACCAACCCTTGTACAGAGAGAAGATCAGTCAGAGAGGGTGAACACAAACCAAGGTGAAGAGGTGGGAGTGCCTCAGAAACAAGGTGACGCCTGTGGGAAGCTCAGGCGTCTTTCAGTAGCCCAGACTGTATCGTAGGTAGCTGAAGTTGAACCCCTTCAGAATATTTGCCCAGTTCCCCTGTCCCTGCCTCAACTTCACTGCCATTACTGAACCAGAACATGCATGAGCTTCCCTGGGCGATCCCCTCTCCAAATCCTAGCACGTGCCTATTTCCAACCCATAGCCATTTCTTGCTAGCCTTCTTTTTCTTTTCCTTCTTTTTCTTCCTTCTTTCTTTCTCTCTTTCTTTTTTTTTTTCTTTTCTTTCTCTCTTTCTTTCTTCTTTCCTTCCTTCCTTCTTTTTTTTTTAGCCAGGGAAGAAAAAGCTAGTGCTTTCCAAGAAAAGTACAGTACATTCAAGAAAAACACATACAAGCAAAATGTAGAGCACTTTTTTATGATGGCTCATTTGCAAAGCTAAATTGCCGGGCTCTTTTAATAGAATCCATCATATGTATGTATATTGTTATATAGAGCTCCTATGTTATTAGGTTTTATACATGGACACTGTGAAATGGAGAGAATATGATCCTGATTTTTCTATTTGTGATTAAAAAAAATAATGGATAGAAAAGGGTCTTGAATTCTTAAGTCCCTAATTACACACACACACACACACACACACACACACACACGGTACACATGAATCCACCATCCTTGGTATGAAGAAAGGCCAGAGTGTCACAGTTTCTCTATGCTAACAATTCCCATGTTATCTCTTAACTGGGATGGATTTAATAACTGGGAGACTGAGAGCCATTGAGATTTGATGACCCTTCAGTGGCCTCAAGTTATAGGACAAAAACTCATGAGGAAATACCTTCTCAGGACTTCGCCTTGGTGATTTCCGTAAATGACTCCACTTTAAATTGCTGGGATTGTGTGCCCTCCTACAATTACTGCTGTTCTAATTTCCTGGGACTAATTTTAGAGGGTGGAAGATTTTAATCATGGAAAGGAATTGTTTCCATTGTTCAGAATAACTTCAGAAGCCGAGTTGAAAGCAGGCGCCCCAGCAAGCCCCCAGAAAATTCCACAGGGACTGGGCGGGCCAGGCCTGTCTACAGCCTGAAAGAGAAAACCCTCCATGAGCCAGGGCCTCTCCTATTCTCCCACTGAACTTTTGAATCTCATTTAACTTTCTTTGTGTCACCAAGGAGCCGTGGCGTCTAAGTATTTAGGAAAGATCCTCACAATGAGTTTCTAGGCATCATTCTTCCTCAAAGAAATTTCTAGAGATTGAAGAGACCGTTGGTACGTTTTTGTGACCTTAGGATGCTGACCTTCTATACTCCTGTCAACAGAAAGGTCTTGAGGGGGATGGGGAGAGTCGGCGGGGGAACAGAATGTTATAGGGAGAGGGTGGCTCCCCTGTTCCCATGGTTTAGAGCTTTGTTTACTTCTTTCCCTTTCCATGTCATCTGAGCAGGAGATGAGAGGAGACGCTGGCCAGGCTGTCAACAAAGTGGCCTTCCTATTATGGAGTATTAAAGGGCTCTTCCCTGACATACCTGGAAACACACTTCAAAGTCGGGCCTGCCCACGGAGGAACTTGTCAAGTCATGGGAGCTTCCTGTGCCCTCTGCATGACCTCTTCAGAGGCAATTTCCTTCTTTCTGTCCTGTTGGTATAGACTCCACCCCTGGCCCCCCGCCAACATGCACTTACCTAAGTTTAAAATTTAGAATTTATGGGAAAACAGCTACCCCATGTAATGATTATCACCTCCTAAAGGTGAGCAGGGAGGAAAATGTGGAGGGACCAGACTGCTGACATCTTGTGGCTCCCTCGCCTACTTGGACTGTACCATCTTAGCGTGTAGAAAATTACAGCTGGACGAAACCTCGCCGTCTCATTTTCCTTGAGACATTCCTCATGCTGCCTTCCTACCAGCAGACCCCGTTTCTCCTTTGAAAACTTCCAAGGAAAACCTGAGCTGGAAGAAAACCCTCAGCTCAATAAATTTGCAACATATACAAGGTAAAAAGAGAACCAACGCCCAGAAAACATCCTTGGTTAAAGGGAGGGTGAGTGGGAAACTGAAGAAGGACAGCAGCAGTATTGATTCTTCATGTGT
This sequence comes from Taxidea taxus jeffersonii, assembly GCA_003697995.1. Taxonomy (NCBI): domain Eukaryota; kingdom Metazoa; phylum Chordata; class Mammalia; order Carnivora; family Mustelidae; genus Taxidea; species Taxidea taxus. The sequence continues at coordinate 25,565 of RCUC01168879.1, forward strand.
CTCATAGTGCTTTATTTTCTCCCATTTCTCTAATTCTTCTGTGAGGAAAGTGTATGTAGACCATTTGAAAAGAAGCCACATTAAAGTGCATCAGCACATGGTAGGGGAGTCTATACTGCTGGGACAGCCCTGGGAGCAGAAACTTTGCTTTTGAGGAAATGTTGGAGTTTTCCAGCCTAGGATCCACCTAATTCAAGCATGTGTTTTCCTGCAAATTACTGGACAGTGTCATTCAGTCACTGCTTGAATGCTCCCAGTTAAGGGGAGATCACTACCATACCAGGCCGTAGATTCCCTGGTTGGGCAGCTCTATCCTTAGAAACAAACAAACAAACAAACAAAAAAGAAATTGAAGTGGGTCAAGGAAAGAAGAGAAGGAATGGGGGGGGGGGGGAAAAAAAACGCTGATACTTAGTTGAATTCAGCTTCCTGTAATATTTAGATAATCCACCCAGTTTCCCATTTGATCAGCACAGAACTATGTGACAACTTCATAGGCTTGATAACCTTCCTTCTTTGTTCCACGACTCAGAACATCCTAAGTCCTTCAATCATTCATTAAATGGCACTGATTTCAGTCTCTCACCATTAGAATTCTTTTCTAGACTAACTGTAATTAAAGCTTTCCTTAAAAGTGCATTTCCTGGGGTGGCCCAGTCTGTTAAGTGGTTGCTCTCAGCTCAAGTCATGATTTCAGCATCCTGGGATCAAGTCCTGCATAGGGCTCTCTGCTCAGCGGGGAGCCTGCTTCTCCCTCTGCCTGCCACTTCCACTGCTTGTGCTTGCTCTCTCTGGCAAATAAATAAATAAAGTCTTTTTTAAAAAGTGCATTTCCTCGGTGCATATAACACCCCCCAAATCAAATTATTTACATTTAATCTTCATCTAAAAAAAAGTAAGTGAGAGTGCATTTCCCCAAATTGAGTGGCGCCCTGAGGAGGGTGTAGGCAATGCACAGTATGACAGCACGATTCCTTCTCTCCATCTGGATGCCAGACGTGTGGATCTTCAGCTCAAGATGGCATTAGCGTTTTTAGTGGTTACATCACACTATTAACTTATATTGAATTTGTGGTCATCTCAAACCCCTGCTCGAATATCTGAAATGCATCGGCTGGGGGAGTCAGGATTGGGGGAAAAAAAAAAACGTGCTGTGTGTCTATGCTGGAGATCAGACATGAAGGCAAGTCAGGTAAAATCAGGGGAGCTAACATTGAAGCCTGGGCCCCGGGAGAGGACCAGCAGCAAGGAGGGTCCTCCAACAGTAAGGCCTAAGGCTGAGGGAAGTGGGGTCCATAGCTGATCTGAGACCCCCTTCAGATCCAGACCCCCTTTGGATAGGTGTATACTCTGGGGAATGAAAGAGCTGGATTAAAGCTAAGGACTCCACATCTAGGGCCTCCCACATCTGTCATGCAGGGCAATGTTGTGGTTTGCTGGACTCAGGGCCATTGGGCCACGCCAAAAGCCACAGTGGGGCAGAGACCACGCAGGTGTAGGTAGAGTGGCAGGGACAGAGCTGCTGTCTAGAAAGGTGGAGCCAACTTAGAGAGAGTTCTGGAGAAGGCAACTGTCCCCAGAACATGTCGGAAGTGTAAAGCAGTGTGGCCTGAATGGGGTAGAGCCCTAAGCAAGATCTGGTAGCGTAGGGCAGCTGTGCAGGGCAGGAGCAGTGGTGACATTGTCCTAGTGTCCAGGGCCCTGGGCAGAGGCCACCATTTCCATGTAATTGTTGGTGTTAGTGATGGCTGTCTGATGGGAGCAGCAGAGTTAATGCCTGGGACCAAGTGAATTGGTGGTGGACATAACGGCCCACAGAGATGTCGAAGCAGATAGAAATGTGTCTGACTCCCAGGAAGATGCCTAAAGGATGAGGAGACCTCAGACCAGGCAAACATGAGCTCCTGCAATGGGACAGATGAAAGCCATTGGTCTGCAGGTATGACTTCTGTAAGACAATCAGGCCTGGTCGGGTAGAGACACTTTCTTATACAGAAATGTTTTATTTAGTTTTATTTTTAAAAAAGATTGTATTTATTTATCTGAGAAAGAGAAAGAGAATGAGTTGTGGGAGGCAGAGGGAGAGGGATAAGCAGGCTTCCCGCTGAGCAGGGAGACAGATGCAGGACACTGGGATGGTGACCTGAGCTCAAGTCAGCTGCTTAACTGACTGAGCCACCCAGATGCCTCCAGAAATGTTTTACACTCATCACTCAGACATTGGTGTTAATGGAATATTTGTGGTAAGAAGTGCTACAGTCAAATAGCCATTTAATGCTGAAACTTCTCGAGCCTAGTCACATCCAGGATGGCCTCGCATGTGCAGACCTCTCAGTGGTTTTGCTCACTGACCTGCTCTCAGCAGAGAGGCTGTGTGCCAGAAGGTGGCACAGCCCAGACCCCCAACACCCTGGAAGAGAAAGAGTCTTCTGAAGGCTTGAGGAACAGAACTGCTTGATGGCCAGGACATCAGAGAGGGACATTTTTGTAGGAGGAAACCAGATTATTGGCTTTTCCTGGCTTAAAATTTAAGGGTTTGAGAATGAGGCCATTTTTACATGTTTAATTTGAGACGTTGTCTTGTTGTTTCCAAATTGCTTAAGTCAACTTTTATAAGCTTATTAATTAGAGAGGATTCTCAGGTGAGATTTTCTGGTTCATTCTTTAACATTCTAATGTATAAAACCAGTCAGCAGATAGGATCACGGAAAAGATACCTGTTTAATAATGCTATAATTTAGGTGTCCCTTTGGAAACCCATTTGAATCATCAACCTATTTTTCTTTCTTAATGAGAACACACAGACATGCTTAAAAGGTGATTTTACAAATATATCAAGTTGAAATCTCTTCTAAGATACGTAAAACACTTCTATGTAACTTCTTCCAGAAAGGATTTCTAATGTATAAGCTAGTGACTTGCTCTTTTTCCTAATGTGCCTCTTATTTTGTGCACAATTTAGTATCCATTTTACCTCTGTTATTTTTGCATTTATTGGATTGCAACTGTCTTAATGAGATTTAAATGAAAAACCCTGAAGTACCCAGTCTAGGCGTCATATTGAGCCCACATGGCTCGCTAAAGCAGGTACCGTACCAGCGGGGATCCCTAGTTGTCACAGCTGTGAGTAGCCTCCTAATTGCTTGTGACATGGGGCTGCCTTTTGATCTTGACCATGTTCTCCTAATTATTTAATCTTTGACAACATGAAAACATGTTTAACCACATACCATGAATAAAGATCCAGCCTAACTTTTCTCCCGAGGCCTGGTTTTGTCTGCATATCCTGAACGCCCAGAGCGGTAAAGGCGAAAAAATGTTTATTTCCTGCGCTCGGTAACAGGGGAACTTGGGGATGGGGGTGGGGGAGGTCTCTCCACTCCAGACTTCTGCTGATACATTTCCTGTTAGTTCAGAATTACTCCTGAAGCTGTCCCATTCTCAAGCAGCCTTATCAGGTTGATACTGACTGACAGTGTTTCCTGGCCTCGGGAAGGGAGGGAGCTCTTTCTAGACAGACAAAGAAACAAGGCATCTACTCTGCTCTTTCATACTTTATACTGTGCTCATCATTTCTATTTAGTAATAGTAACATTTTATTTTATTTTATTTAGGTCACGTGTCTGTTTCCTTCAGTTGACTAGGGCACTTGCTGGTAGGTCTTTACTACCTTATGTATTTATACCTGTGCTTAATAAATATCCACTGAGTCATTGAATTAATGGACAAATTAACAATGTCATGAATGAGTGAGTGAATATTAAATTAGGTTTTTCTTTGAGGACTTAGCTAATAGCATAAGTGTAAATACTGAGGCCTCCGGGTGAGAAATTCAGAAGAAAAGCTCATCTTTTCTTTTCTTTCTTCTTCTTTTTTTTTTTTTTTAAAGATTTTATTTATTTATTTGTCAGAGAGAGAGCGGGAGCGAGCACAGGCAGACAGAATAGCAAGCAGAGGCAGAGGGAGAAGCAGGCTCCCAGCTGAGCAAGGAGCCCGATGTGGGACTTGATCCCAGGACACTGGGATCATGACCTGAGCCGAAGGCAGCCGCTTAACCAACTGAGCCACCCAGGCGTCCCTGCATCTTTTCTTAATTGCAGCAAAAACGGAGTCATGTGAAGATTTCCCTCCTGGATCTGAGCCATATAGCCCAATGTGCTGTAACTGATAAAGGCGTTGTGAACTTTTTGCCGTGGAGGATAGTCTAAGACCCCAAAGTTCAGAATTTACGCATTCCTTAATAGTTTATCATCTTTATTTACATATGCTGGAGGTATTTGTCTCAGTTCCTGGACTATGGCTTCTTGCTAGCAGAAGTGTTTATTAGGATGACAAGTTGCCCATGTATTTTGTTTAATACTTGTGTACCTTAGTTCCTTAGAGGACTGTCTGCTGTTGGGAGAATCTCCTCTGAATGCTGACCAGGCCAGCTCCATGATGTAGGCTCTGTTGGAATTCTTGCCATTGGATCAGCGATCTTTCCCATCTGGCGTTGCTAAATGTTTTCCGTAAAGAGCTAGGTAATAAATAATTTAGGCTTTGTGGTTCTCTATAGCAATGCTCAACTCTGCCATTGTAGTGCAAAAGCCAACATAGACAGGACCTAAACAAGTGGGGATGGCTGTGTGCCAGTAAATCTGAAATCTGAATTTCTTTCCTGTCACCAGATATTAGTATTCTTTTGATTTTTTCCCCCAACCACATAAAAATGTAAAAACCGTTCTCAGCTTGCGGGCTGCAGTTTGCTCCTCCCTGTTATCCCTGGAAAGTGTGTAATATGGAACCAACCCGCAGCCTGAAGGGGTCAGCATGAAGACAGCAAGCACCGTGACTGGAGGAAACCATTTTTCCTGAAAGGACAACACCATTATTCATTGTGAACTTCCTTTGGATTAGCTTCAGAGAAACTCTTGATGGTTCTTAGTGGCTGCTCCTGGCTTTAGCATTCTGCATTTGTCTGTGTTGTCCTTCCACAGGATTGAGCTACAACTATGAGCTCCCAGCATTCTCTCTGCACAAGACATATATCTTATCTTCTGTGTAAGAAAATGTGACCAGGGAGCCTGGGTGGCTTAGACTGTTAAGGTCAGGTCATGATCCCTGGGTCCTGAGATCAACCCCTGAGTCGGGCCCCTTGCTTAGCAGGGAGTCTGCTTTTCCCTCACCCTTTTCCCCTCCCCACTTTCACCCCCACTTGTGCTCTCTCTCTAATAAATAAGTAAAATCTTAAAAAAGAAAACATGGTGACCATCATGCCTATTGGTTTGGCTGCAAGGAGGGGGAGACTTTCAGCTGGGAAGGAAGATCCCTAAGGCATCCATACCACTGAGAGGGGAACTGGAGCTATCTGAGAGGAATGGCATGGGCAGGGCCAGCCACCAGTCAAGAAAGTATTCTTTTTGGCCTCCTTGGACTTCTCTGCACATGTGGGTTCCTCCAGTCTCTGTGTGGGGTCTCAAGTGTCCTATTCTTAGTAGTAAGGGGAAGGGGAGGCGGATAAAGAGGTTCTTCTTTCTTCCCCTAACACATTTTTCTAACTATAAATAAGTGAATTCAGCAATTCACACATTCTGAGGCTTTTACCCTTGGTATAGATAAAAGTCTAGATGTTAAAGCTGCTTGAGATTTCTAAAAGACCAATCCTTGAGAATTCAGCCCCTAATTTCTTTTTTCTTTTCTTAAGATTTTAATGTTTAGAGCAATTTTACGTTTAGGTTCACAGAAAAATTGAAGAAAAGTACAGAGATTTCCCTTTACCCTGTTTACTAAAGCACATGCCCAGCTTCCTCCCCTCGCCGACTCCCCCCATCAGAGGAGGACATGTGTTATAATTCATTAACCTGCATTGACACATCATCATCACCCAAAATCCAAAGGTTATTTAGGGTTCAGCTGTGGTGTTGAACATTCTGTGAATTTAGGCAAATGTATAATGACATGTATCCATCATTACAGTATCATACAGAGTACTTCTCTGCTCCCCCTATTCATTCTTCTCTCCCTGAACCCTGGCAACCACTGATCTTTAAACTCTCTCCATAGTTTTGCCTTTTCCAGAATGTCTTATAGTTGGAATCATACAGTATGTAGCCTTTTCAGATTGGCTTTTTTTACTCAGCAATAGGCATTTAAGTTTCCCTTGTGTCTTTTCATGACCTAATAACTCATTTCTTATTAGTGTTGAATAATATTCCATTGTATGGATGTACTACAGTTTAAGCATTCAGCTACTAAAGGAAATCTTGGTTGCTTCCAAGTTTGGGTAAAACTCCTCTAAACATTCATGTGGGGATTTCTTTGCAGACTGAGGTTTTAATTCCTTTGGGTAAGTACCAAGGAGTGCAATTGCTGGGTCCTATGGTAAGTGTATGTTGAGTTTTGAACAAAACTGTCAAACTGTCTTCCAAAGTGGCTGTACCATTTGCATTCCCATCAGCAATGAATGAGAGTTCCTGTTGCTCCACATCCTCACCAGCTATTTTAGCTGGATTTTAGCTATTTTATTAGGTATATAGTGGTATCTCATTGTGGTATTGATTTTCATTTCCCCATGACATATAATGTAGAACATCTTTTCATGCACTTACTTGCCATCTGTATATCTTCTTTAGTGAGGCTGTTAAGGGTTTTTGGACTATTATTTAAACTGATTTGTTTTCTTACTGAATTTGTAGAGTTCTTCGTATACTTTGGATAATGGACCTTTGTCAAATGTGTCTTTTGCAAATATTTTCTCCCAGTCTATGGTTTGTCTTCTCATTCTCTCGATGCTGTCCTTTGCAGGGAATCAGTTAATTCTAATGAAGTCCAGCTTTTGAATTATATCTTTTATGGGTCAGGTAAATTTTGTCCTATGTCATTTTCTAGGATGTTTATAGTTGTGAATTTTACGTTGAAGTGTATGACCCATTTTGAGCTAATTTTTATGAAGAGTGTAATGTCTGTCTAGATAAATATGCTTGCTTGTGGGTGTCCACTTGTCCCAGAACCATTTGTTGAAAAGACTGTCTCTGCTCCAATGCATGGCCTTTGCTCCTTTATCAAAGACCAATTGTATTTGTGTGGGTCTATTTCTGGGCTCTCTTTTCTGTTCCATCAATCTATTTGTACTGTTATCAATACCACACTGTCTTGGTTACTGTAAATTTATAGTAACTCTCGATGTGGGGTAGCATCAATCCTCCAACTCTGTTATTTTCCTTCAGTATTTCGTCCTTTAATTATTTTCTTAAACTTACCTTTGAAATGACATGAAATGAGACATAGAGGAAATATGATTTTGAATCATCAGAAATCAGCTTCATTCTGGGATATTTTAATTCCAGGAATATTTTTCTGGAACTAATTCCAGAGATGGACAAAGAAATTGAGTAAGGCTGAGGAAAGATTCATGTACATTTTTTTTTTCTTGGTAAATCCTGTGTTCCAACTCCCATTAGTCACAGAGCCACATTATCTGATACCTATTCTTGAAAATCAAGAATGATACATCCACATATAGATGGAAAATTATTTTCTTAGAAATTCAAGGAGCAAAATCAGCTGTCAATAAGCTTTTAGAAGGAAAGGGAAGGATTTCCTAAGAATGTGACTGTGATAGAGCATTTCTAGTAATATTTGAGACACTATTTGCAACACCTGTTCCAAACTAACTAGAACATTCTATAAAGCATTTGGAAAAAGCAACTTCATCCTCCCCACATCTTTTGTGTTATCACAGAACTACAGAATGCAAACACACTCATATCGTTATGGACACATGTGTCAAATTGATCACACTCCAAAATCTCTATGATCAAAAAGTTCTCAAGTAATTTTAGTCCTTGACATAATCCACTTCTCAGTTTCAAGACCTTTTTACACTGTTTCCATGAATGCCGACTTAAAGTCACCCATGTGTGCAGAATGAAGAATGGAATGAGAAACATCACATAGCATCAGAATGCAGAAGCGTCTCTCATTTCAAAACAAAACCAATATTTGGGTTTGCCTTGCCTGCACAACTGTACTTTTGCACAAATGTCTTGGTTTCAGGCACATGGTTCTTTTATTCAGAGGTTAAGAGTAGGGGCCAGGGTCTGTTCTGATTTTACGGTTCAATTTTCAAAAATTTGTAAGCTGTAAGGACGAGTTCATTCTAACTTCTTTAAGCAGTTTCCATACAGGGTTACTCACGCCCATCACTGTGGAAAAATGTCCTTCATGGTGGTTTCTTCTAGGTGGGCATCACATATAACTAGGGAAGTGGGTCCCGTCCCGCTTGATCCAAGCACCCGTAATCCAAATAAGACATAAAAATACAGGGAGGCTGAGGATGGCTCAGCCTGCTGTGCTAGAGCTGTGTCTGTCTTCATGTTAATGTGTTCCCTCTTTCATTTGTTTCCCTTAGACCCCCCTCTCAGTGGAGGGTGTGGTGGTCATAAAGTCTAAGCAATGCTTCCAAGGAGTGAGCTTTCAAAGGAATTAGAAAACAACTCTACGACCTGACAAAGTGAACATTTCTGGTAATCCTGGCAAGGGAAAAGTTCTTGAATGTTGGGGGTATAGTCATAGGAAATCTGACGATAACATCGTTGAAGACATGGGCAGACAGAGGGTGACATGCGTGAGAAAAAGCAGGGTCCTCACTTTCCATGCTTTCAGAATCTAGACAGGTAAACCAGCTGTGGAAAGCAGCCAGATGCAAGAAAAAGGTAACAGGAAGTCTTGCAGCAATCTGGAGAGCATTTTGGCCCAGTTTAAGGGATAAAACAGTTAATGCATGGGCCTGACAACAATGGCACGTGGGTGGACTGAGTTTGCAACTCCAGAACCAACGTCTGGTTCTGAACAGGGTGGGTCTTGGTAATGGAACACAAATGCACAGACAGAATGTGAGAAAACTCCATGTAGTGAACAAAGGGCTATAAATAGAGTTTGATTCTGGAATCACTGCTGAATCCTGGCAAAGCTATCTTGAGATCACAATCAGAGCATAAGGGCATCCAACCAGCAAAGGGAGGAGGCACAAAGTAACACTTTAAATGATGCAGAAAGGTGGGCGATGACTCATTACCCATTCACTTATTCATTTTGAGTAATGTGCTGCCTGCTTTTATCATTGATTTTCCTGAAAATCAGGGAATTGTCTCTCTGGGATGATGTCAAGATAGAATCACAATGGCAAAAATGATCCCGGGGTTATGATCTGTACTCTGCTTATGCTGGAGTCACTCCTTGTTTTGGGGAACATTTAAGAAGAAAATCCTTTTTCTTGCTAAAGACACTGCATCTCTGGTCCTGTGGGACCCTTGGGGATGCTGCACTGACGTGGCTGCCACACAGAGAAGAGCCTCGTTCTGCACGTACGAGAAGGGCACACTGAGTGAGCATCCAAAGCTCTGATTGATTTTCAATGTCAGGTGGCCTGGAACAACTTCTACAAGGCTATGGAACATCACATTCACAACCTGCTGGTGCTTTACACCCCAAAGAGCATGGAAGACATGGGGGAAGATCCATTTCTCATTCCATTAAAGAAATAAAAACTTAATGCCTATCCTCTACAATACCAAACCTGGATGACACTGAGCAAAGTTAGCAGTATAATGGCAATTGGTCAGGAAATGGGATGCAGAATGGACTCTCAGAGAACACAGATCCTCAGATGAAGTGTCACTTTTCATGTGACCAGAAATTGTTTTCAAGCTGTAGGACCCACAGGCTTGGTAGATGACATCACGGAGCCCCATGCTCCTTCACCTGAATCCCTTCTCTCTCCCCTCTTTCCTTTCCTTTGTCCCCGACTGTTCCTCTCGCTTCCTACCCTACTGCTCGGTGTGTTGGAGACCAGGAGACAGGGCATGGACACAGAACCCCAGCAAGTAATTTCTTCCCCACCCTGTTGTACTGATTTTTCTCAACACGGTTCTGGAGACCACCTTGAGGGGTGACAGGGTAATTCAATTTCCAATCCATTTCGTTCTTGGTCTCTGAGTAGAGACTGCCCACAAGGCACCAATTAGGGGAAACAAGAGGCCAAAGGAAAAGAGAAGTTTGCTACTGTATTGCATGTGTGTGTTTTGACATTTAGTTTGAACTTCAACCTGGCCTGTGCTCCTTTGGGAGCTTTTAAAAAGAAATAAACTTCGTCTCATTACCATCAGATACAATGATGGGGGAAATGGGCTGGAAAAATCCTGAATCTTTTCTGAGCCCTATTTTGCGCCTACAAAGAGAAGGGCAAATTCTTTACTGCTGTGCCATTCAGCTATTATGTTTAACAATCTAATTAGAAAGGCCGGGTAGCCTATTCCCATTGTAAAAGCTAAGACAGTACGCACAAGCAAATCCAATTAGACAGATGTCCTTTACAGATCCGAGCTGCCCTCCGGCCAGGTTCTAATGAACGACCCACCACTCCAGCCCCTCCCTACAGCCCCCAGGAGATGGGTTTTGTCCATAAACTGGGCCAGATGACAGTGGCAGTACATTCAGGGCTCCCCACCCTGCGGCAGGCGGCGTGGTTACCTGCTCACTGGCACGCAGCAAGAAGCCTTCGCTGGGGCTCCTCTCCAGCTGAGCCTCCCTGAGTCAGGGCCGCCAGTCCCGCCCCACTCTGAGCGCTGTGCTCCTTCTGGACGATCATGCCTGCCACATTCAAGCAGGTCAGCCTTATGCTAACAGGTGGCAATAAATCAGAACCGTTGCTTTCACTTTTATGAATGTTACTTTCTGCACACCAGGGACTTATTTAACTTGAAACAGACCAAAAACTATACATTGAGCCGCATGCTTGCCATGCCTTTGTTTTTCGCCACGTATGGCTTAAATTAAGGCGCCCTGTGTTGAGCAGATTGCTCACTGCAAGTTAGTCATCTGTTTAGCGTTTGGCATGTCCCATAAGGCAGTTGTGGTTATTCACAAGTCTATTAATTAAAAGGAGAACCAGTAAGAGAACTACTAAATGGGCCCGGGATCGTGCGGCCACTTCAAATAAAAAGATACGTTAAAATGGGTGTAACAAGACCCTCTTGGGTTCCCTTTCTGGATGCATCTGATCGGTAGTCGTTGTTGGAACTCGGAGTGTGAAAAAGTGCTCTTGTCATCACTGCGTCCAAAAGGAGGAGTTTTATGACAAAAATTAGAGCGATGTTGTCCAAGTCAATAGGATTGAGAGTGTCAAGTTTTCCCATTTTTGAAGATCTATTTTCATCAGGCAGTGACTCATTGAAAAACATCCACCTTGTGTTGAAATCAGGTCTTATCAGAGCAGAAATCACAAAGGATCTTTAGCTTCTGAGAGAAGAAAAAGAACACACTGTGTCTATCAACAAGATAGGTGCTAATAGAGACTGCCCTTACCCTTATTTTCCTCTGTATTTCAGGGACCAAAGTACCTCTCGTGTCATTCTGTTTATTCCCAAAGCCACGTACCAGAACCCTGGAACCAATTTGTTTTATGTATGAGGAACTGAGGGTTTACGTAGTTTTGCAAATATCGTCAAAGGAGTTCTTCCACTTACAGTCATGGCAGAAGTAGGAATTACTGGATAATAATCCTTCAGTTGCTTATGAGTTATCAATTCCCTTTTAACCAGGAAGAATTTTGATTTTGAAAACATCCTGTAAAGCAAGTGCTATAAATTTGATTTTTTAAAAATTTTATTTATGTGTGAGAGAGAGAGACTATAAGCAGGGGGAGAGGGAGAGGGAGAAGCCAACTCCCCCCACTGAGCAGAAAGCCCAACGCAGGGCTCAATCCCAGGACCTCGGGATCATGACCTGAGCTTAAGGCAGACACTTAACTGACTGAGCAACCCAAGCTCCCCTAAAATTTAAATTTGGTTAATATTTTGTGAAAATGGAAACTTGCTTGTGCAAAGATGTTCTATGTTGGACTATTCCTGGAAATGGATCAATTGCCCATGAGCTGATGTATATTTAAGATGAATTTTCTGGCATATCAGATTGTGATTATACTGGCTAAAACTAGGTACCTTTTCTGTGGTTTGCGGGGATGTTCAGGTCTGAGATATAAACAGCATTCTTACAAAAATACAGGTGTGGGGGCACCTGGGTGGCTCAGTGGGTTAAAGCCTCTGCCTTCGACTCAGGTCATGATCTCAGGGTCCTGGGATCGAGCCCCGCATTGGGCTCTCTGTTCCTCGGCGAGCCTGCTTCCTCTCTCTCCCTCTCTGCCTACTTGTGATCTCCGTCTGTCAAATAAATAAATAAAATCTTAAAAAAAAAAAAAAAATACAGGTGTGAGATGTAAAGCCACTGCTGAAAACTGGGACCAGAGTTGTTTGCAAATCATTGACCCCTCAACGGCAAATGAGCTGGCAAAATGTATACTTGATTCAGTAAAAAATTTCAGAGCATCTATTATGTGAAACTAAAGAAAGAAGGTGTACAGAAACAGGCTTACTTACATATGACTTTCTGGAACTTACAATTTAATTGGGAAGCTAGACCTTAAACATGAAAATGTAAGCGATTACTTAGAATAACCAGCATTATACATATTGGAAATAGCATATTACATACTGTTTGACATGACAGTGGATAGTGTCTTAATCAAGGTTTTAGAATAAATTTTTTAAGGATTTTATTTATTTGTTTGGCAGACAGAGATCATGAGTAGGCAGAGAGGCAGGCAGAGAGAGAGAGGGGGAGAAGCAGGCTCCCCGCTGAGCAGAAAGCCCAACGTGGGGCTCGATCCCAGGACCCTGGGATCATTACCTGAGTTGAAGGCAGAGGCTTTAATCCACTGAGCTACCCAGGCACCCCTAGAATAATTTTTAAATAAAATAAAGCTATGTGCCTCATAGTCATCAAATTAGAAATGTCATGATATTTAAGATGTAGGTTTTTTTTTCTTTTTGTTAAAGATTTTGTTTATTTATTTGACAGACAAAGATCACAAGTAGGCAGAGAGTCAGGCTGAGAGAGAGGAGGGGAAGCAGGCTCCCTGCTGAGCAGAGAGCCCGATGTGGGCCTCAATCCCAGGACCCTGGGATCATGACCTGAGCTGAAGGCAGAGGCTTTAACCCATTGAACCACCCAGGCGCCCCTAAGATGTAGTTTTATGCTGGATGAACGAATAAGGATCTAAGGGCAGAATGATAAATTAAAATAATGATTTTAATAGAGCAAAACTTAATGGTAACAAAAATAAAGACCCAAACTTATATCCTAAATACAAATACTGAATTACTGAATGAGAAAAATATTTTACCACAGCCTTAGAAAAGACCATAGGATAAATGAGTCAAGAGTGAAGGAAAAGAGGATGGACATTTATTAATCAGCTACCATGTCCCAGCAACTGTGGTAGGTGCTCTACCAAGTCTTCCATCTTTCCAGCAATGCTGGGGCATCTAGAGCACCTTGCATAGGGTTGAGTATTTTATATGCATCTTCTGTTCGATTTCCATAACCATCTTGCAGAGTGGATGCCACCTTCATACTAACGAGATAACTAAGGCTCAGAGAGGTGAAATCACTTGGCCAATGTTGCACAGGTAGCAAATTAGATTGAAAAATGGACCGTGAATTCTCTTTATTTATTTATTCGTTCTTTTCTTTTATTATACTTTACTTTGTTTTATTTATTTGTTTTTACAGTGTCATCTTTCAGCAGGTGATGTAACTTCATTGATAGGCATGTAGTACCCAGAGTGAGGGAGAGAGTTCTGTTCTGTTAGAAGAAGGTTGTGTCAGAGTGATAAGTGCATGGATTATGGTACCAGGTGGCCTGGGTCTCCACTGAAGCTCTGCCACTTAGGAGCTGAAGGCGTTGGCCAAAGTATTAAAATAACAATAACAACAACAAAAACAACATCTCTTCATGCCTCAGTTTCCCCATCTCTAAAGTGAGGATAAGTGTAGTACCTAACCATTTTCTGGGTTATTGAGACAATTCGGTAAGTTATTATTATTTTTTAATGTATTTTTACTGAGATATAATTGACATAAAACATATCAGTTTCAGGTGTAGAACGTAATGATTTGCTATTCACAATGCAAAGGGATCACGACAATAATTCTAGTTAACATCCATCACCACATATAGTTATTACCGTTCTTTCCTTGTAATGCAAATTCCTAAGATTTGCTCTCTTAGCAACTTGCGACGCGCAACAGTGTCTTTAACTGTAGTCCCATGCTGTACATTATATCACCATGGCTTACTTATTTTAGAACTGGAAGTTCCTACTGTTTGATTCTTTTTACTATTTCTCCCATCCCTATCCCTACCTCTGGCAACCACCAACCTGTTGTCTGTATCTATGAGTCGAGTTTCTTCTTTGAGATTCCACATGTAAGTGTTGTCATACAGTATTTTTCTTTCTCTGTCTGACTTATTATGGCAAGATTTCACTCTTTTTTATCTTTTTATGGTTGAATAATACATACACATATATATGTGTATATGTGTGTATGCCATATCTTCTTTATCCGTTCATCCATCAGTAGACACTTTGGTTGTTTCCATACCTTGGCTATTATAATAATGCTCCATGAACATGGGGGTATATATATATATACATATATATATATGTATATTTAGAGTTAGTGTTTTTGTTTTCTTTAGAAAGATATCCAGACATGGAATTTCTGGGTCATATGGTAGTTCTATTTTTAATTTCTTGAGAAACCTCCATACTGTTTTCCACTGTAGCTGCACCAATCTACACTTTTACCAACAGTACACAAAGGTTCTCTTTTCTCCACATCCTCGCCAACATTCATTATTTCTTGTCTTTTTGATAATAGCCATTCTAACAAGTGTAAGGTAACATCTCATGGTGATTTTGATTTGCATTTCCCTGATGATGAGTAATATTGATGTTCACATACCCATCAGCCTTCTGTGTGAAAAATGTCTATTCAGATCCTCTATCCATTTTAAAATTGGATTCTGTTTTGTTTGCTGTTGAGTAATATAGATTCTTTTTATATTTTGGATATTAACTCTTTATCCAATATATGATTTGTAAATGTTTTCTCCCATTCAGTAAGTTGCATTAACGTTTTTTGATGGTATCCTTTGCTGTGCAGGAGTTTTTTAGTTTGATGTGGTCCCACTTGTTGACTTCTGCTTTTGTTGCCCTTGCTTTTGGTGTCAAGTCTGAAACATCATCACAAAAAAATGATGCCAAGGAACTTACCTTCTATGTTTTCTTCTAGATTTTATGATGTCAGGTTTTACATTCAAGGTTTTAATCCATTTTGAGTTGAATTTTGTGTTTGGTGTAAGATTGCAGTCCAGTTTGATTGTAATAAATTATTTCATGGAAAGCTCTTAGAATAACCATTCGTGGCCCATCTTAAGGACTGTGAGCACATTACTCTGCTATTGCTCTGCTCACATCAGGTCTAACCTAGGGTCCCGGGCCATCACTTCAAGGGGCACACTGGGAAATCATTTGTCTCACTAAAGCCTCCCCAGAAGTGATGATAGGGCTGGAAACGTCCCTGCAATACTATAGCAAAATCTGAAGGCACTTAGTCTATGTGATGAGATCCATTTAAAAATATTGAAACTAATTTTATTCTAAGTTCAGCCTTAAAAAAGAATACTAGGAGAAGAGGAGGAATTCTTTGTTTGGTAATCACTCTCTAAGTCATGACAGCAGATGACCCAGTGAGTTCCGAGGACTTCCAGCCTTGCCTGGGAGGGAGGTATTGTCGAGGCCATTTCTTTGTGGTCTTCTATATGCTAGTGCTGTGCTTTTCCATCATGTGCATCCCTGTGATCAGTGTCCTGCACACAATAATGCAGTGATGGGGCTCTTATTCCTCATGATGCTGATGAGGCTCCTGAGTTGTGGAAGGAGGGTGAGGTAAATTTTCTCACAGCATAATCACTTGTTAAAAAAAAAAAAAATACTTATTGAGTGTCTGTGATGTTCCAAGCATTGTTCTGAACACTTGAAAAAAAACAAGCCAAAGTCACTGCCCTGATGAGGCTGGAATCTGCTATAGCCTCCAGAGATGGAACCAGGGGCCCAGTTCAGCACTACCCAAGCTTGAGACCTTCCACCTGGGGAACAAATGAACCAAATGAAGCTACAAGTGCAAAGACTAGACCTTCAAACTCTCTGACATTTCTTCTTCAGCCAGTTTGATCTGACATTCAATTAACCTATTAATTACCAGTCACTTTATAGAGTACGTATTATTTAATTCTCAGAACAAATGTTTTAGGTAAGAATTCGTCCATTTCTCAGAGAAACATGCTCAGAAATACTGGGGGCTAAAGTTGTACCTAGGAACTCCAGTTCAGGACAATTTAAGTTATGAAATGACTGCCTTCTAAGAAGACCCAGAGAGGAGGGGGTGTGTCACATCCTCTTCGGTAATCTTGCTACTAAAAACTAGAGTGATCCCTTGGCACATGAACTGTTCAAGCTTAGCCTACCACTCCTGATAACTTTTGGTGTATAAGCATGTGAGAGTCTAAGCTGGTATGTGGTTTTCTATGACCTTGAGAGTCACTCCAATCCCCAGCCTGTCATTCGGCAAAGTCCAATGGCGCTCCCGCTTCTCACGAGTAACTAGAGAAAGACACCATGCTGGGCACTTTTCTCTGAACTCTTGCTTCCTTTGCAGTCCCAGGTGCAAGAAATAGCAGAGAAAAAAAGCAGGAATTTAGGCCAAATAGAGTCTGGGTAACCAAAGGGCCTACTATTTGACATTGAGGAGACTGCTTAGAGGCAGACCACCTGTAGTCAAGAAATTTCTTTCATTCATAGTATCTCAGATTTTTTTAAAGAGTCATGGTTCTGCTTTTACCTCCAGAAAGTGACATCTTAGGAAACTTCTTTTCCTTGCTGTGTTTTCACTGTCACAGAGCTTGTCACAGGTGACTCTCCACCCTTCCCATGCAAGGTACTGGAGTTGGGGAACATTTTTGCTGCACAGATAAATGGTGTAGAATGGGAGAAGTTACCCCAGAGGCTTAGGAAATCATTCTTTCATAGGGTCTTTTTGGTGGGTGCACACCCTAAGAAAAGTCCCTTATGGGGGATGGGGTACCAGACTGTCCAGAAATGAAGATACCCAGGTGCACGATTGTTCTGAGCTGTTGCAGCAGCAGGTGGGGGCTCTTGGAGGTGATACGGGGGGCATTTTTTTAGCACACTGGAGCATGAGGTGAGGCAACGCAAGATTCTTTCCTGTGTCCAGGGGCCTCATGTTAGACAGAAAGCAGGAACTCAGAGCCATACAAGTGTGTGCTGGGATATCTGGTCCTTCTCTTGGAATACACAAATTCAGAGTTTCTAAGGGTTTCCTTTTACAACTCAGTGAATGCACTTGTTTGGGATGGCTTTCTTTTGCCCCCAGGAATCTCTGAAAAAACATTCCTTGGAGCTGAAAGTTTATCTTTGCCTTTAAAGTTTTGATCTCATTCTTTGTTCCTGGTGCCCTGTGAAATGAAACCTCTTCCCTCAGCAGTACCCACATCCTCTAAAGACTTGTAGGCAGAGAGCCCATAGCCTCTTCTCTCTTGGTTCACTCTTCTCTCTGCTTCCAAACTAATGTTTAGCCAAGTTAGACACATTTATTTTACTTTCTTAAATAGCTGATTCTTTTTAATTAATCTTGGGACTCATCTCTACTCCAAATGCCTTATGTTGACAATAGTGTAGCATTTTAAAATAAGCTAATTTGCACATGTAGACATAGCTATAAAATCCACAAATTATAATGAGGATATATATACACTTTCACATCTATATGCAGCACCTTCTGGAAAATGCCACTTCTAGACTCCACCCAACCCTGTCTACTCACATCATAGAGTGACAGAATGACAAACATTTTTAAGGCCCTTGTCACACATTCTTAATCTATGCCTGGAGACAGCCGCACAGACACAATGTTTAAATGTTGGCTCTTGTTATACAAATTGTTTGCATGAAAATGATCACAAAAATTACTTATATAGGAAACAAAAAATACCTTTAGTTTGGAAAGTCTTAATAGAACAAATGAATGACTAGTCCTCGTATCCACATAGGAACTTTACATTAGATATTCTTACAGGAATGATTTCAGGATATTCAAGTAAGTGCAACCAAACTAAACACAGATTATCTGATAACTATATAATTCCCACAGGGTAGTTAGGAAAAGAATTATAAATATATACACATATGACTAGTAGAATTGGGGGAAAAGCCCACTGTGGAGATTCTTGTGGTCTATGGCATCTGTATGGGCCTATGAAATATAGAGAAAAGTCATGTGTTCTTAAAGCTTCCCAGGTATCCCCATTACTGTGAGCACACGGGCACACCTGCCCCATAAAGACTTTGAAGAGTATATCTATTTATTTAAGAGACAGAGAGAACGAGCAGTGGGAGGGGCAAAGGGCGGGGGGGAGAGAGAGAGAAGCAGACCCCCCTGCTGAGCAGGGAGCCTGATGTGGGACTTGATCTTGGGACTCCAGGATCATGACTTGAGCGGGAGGCAGTTGCTTAACCAACTGAGCCACCCAGGAGCAATCTTGAGGCATTTTTTTTTCCCCAAAAGATTTTATTTATTTGACAGAGAGAGAGAGAGGGCACACGCAGGGGGAGAGACAGGCAGAGGGAATAAAGGAGAAGCAGACCCTCTCCACTGAGCAGGGAGCCCAACAACATGGAACTCAATCCCAGGACCCTGAGCTCATGACCTGAATTGAAGGCAAACACTTAACAGACGGCCCCCCAGGTGCCCCTCCCACCCACTGCCGCCAATAAAGACTTTGAATATGTCTCTCCCTTGCACAGTGTTAATGGGAGAATTACTCCCATTAATATGAAATGAAATTACACTGAAGCACTGAACTAGTGCGTCTACAGAATGTCCAAATAAAAAGACCAAGAAGACTGGTCCTTATCTCAGGTATGCACACATGAGCATTATCTAGTGCAGTTGGCAACCGGGCATTTGGGCCCTGGGATTAAGGCCTGAAAGAATTCGTTCTTATAATGAGAGAGAGTGCCAGGGATTTTTATTGCCTCCTAAAATAAGTTAATTCTCTGAATTAAGAAATAATGAAGAGGAGAGAGTCTGGCAGAGAGACTGGGGATCAGACAGGTGCCGATTTTAAAGGAGTCTGAAGAGCCAAGAGGCAACTCTGCATGAAGGAACGAGGAAACCTTGGTTTGCTACACCAACCTTTTTGTTAACAGACTGAGGTAGGGACATGGCTCAACTGGGGTAGGGAATGCATGCAGAAAAAATAGCAATGGCTTGGAGAAGTGCTTTAAATATTCTTTCTCCTCAGGAGCTGGGAGCAACATTGAGGATGAGGTTAACCCTTTGAGAGCCACATTCTAATTCGACGGCCATGGATACCAAGGGCTTTTACCCCACAGATGAATCTGGCTCTCCTTTAAAACCAATCACCCTGGGGGTGCCTGGGTGGCTCAGTGGGTTAAAGCCGCTGCCTTCGGCTCGGGTCATGATCCCAGGGTCGTGGGATCGAGCCCCACATCGGGCTCTCTGCTCTGCGGACAGCCTGCTTTCTCCTCTGTCTCTCTCTGCCTACTTGTGATCTCTGTCTATCAAATGAATAAATAAAATCTTTAAAAAAAAAAATCACCCTGAAGGACTCCTTGACCTTGTTGGGGGAAGCAGTCAGTCCTATTTGATCCACTCTGCCATGAAGGGATTCTAACTGAGAAGTAATAACCATGCAGCAGCAGGTGGTTCTGAGGACCCTGATTCCCTGGGGTGAGGCCAACTCTTGTATGGGAGATGATGCCATTGCAAGACCTACTGAAACAGGGCCTGGCATGGAGCAAGGGCTCGGCCAATATTGGGGAATGAGTGAATGACTTACTAAATGATGTCCAGGAACATCAGACTCCTTCTGACCTGGGCCTCTCCGCAGAAACCTGAACATACATCTCACTGGATGGTACTTTGCCGGGGGGGGGGGGGGGGAGATAGGGAGCTTGTTTCAACCCTCCCTCATTCCTCCCTATTTCTGAAACTTCTGACCTATGTGTGGGGTTTGTATAGGATCTGGGGAAGAGATAAGCCTCAAAAGCCTTATTTATTGGCCTAAGAAGAGTCTTTGCAATGCTCTCATTCCACTCCCACTCCCACTCCAGCTGAAGTCATTATATCCCAGAACATTTCTGGAACCCCAGGGGAGTATTTGTGTTGCAAAACTTAGGGCTAGTCCAGATGGAGGCTCTACGGATTAAATAGAAGAATGTTAGTACCCCCTCCGAAGAACTCATAGGAAGTCTTAATTTGAATGCGATGCATGTGGAGGGGGCTCCCGAGGCAGTCAGGCTTAGGTGAGGTCATGAGAGCAGGGGCTTCATGATGGAATTAACACCCTGGTACAAAGAGGAAGAGACATGAGCTCCCTCTCTGTCATATGACCACACAGCAAGAAGACAGCTGTCTGCGGTCTAGACAGGGATCCTCAACAGACACCAGACTTGCCAGCGTCTTGACGTCCGAGGCCAGCCTCCAGAACCATGAGAGAGAACTCTCTGTTATTTCAGCCACTCTGTTTGTGGCATTCGGTTAGAGCAGCCTGAACGGACTATGGCAGGAAGTGGGACAATTTGGATAGGTCGCTGCCCCATCCCTGTAACTTCCAGTTGGCTCTCGGCTCCAGCGATATAGGTGCAACAATCTTCAGCCTGCACCAGGTGGTTCCCAAATTCTGAACCCTCCCCTCTACTTCAGAGCAGTGTGTCTCAGGTTTAACGTACAGGAGCCTCACCTGGGGATCTTGTGAACACATGGGTTGTTCTTCCAGTGAGTCTAGGTGGAGGCCCAGTTTTGCATTTCTAACAATTGCCCAGGTGATGCTGATGCTACTGGCTCTCGGACCAGACTGGAACGTGAGCAAATGGAAGCTCCTGGAAGATAAAGCCAGTCTCTGTTGTAGTTCTGATGTCAGATCACAGATCCATCACATTGTAAGGATCTGTCCAACAACTCAGTGGTGCAAAGTAAGGAATTTGGTATCGACACCCTTTGTACCTGTCTGGGGATATGGCCCTTGGAAGGTGCTGGCTTCTCAGCAAAACCTGCAAATTAATTGTCAATATGCCATCTAATTGTCTTGGTTGGACCTGCCATCACACCCCCACCCCCACCCCAGGGCAACGGTAAGGACACTCCACGATTGTGGACTGACTCCAGGGGTAACTCACACTGTACACACCTGTGCAGGGAGTGCCCGTGATCATAGGACAGGCCTGACTTGTTGAAGAACAACGTCCACTTCTGAAAAGCCAAGCAACTTACAAGGCCGTTAAATTCCTGCCAGTATAACATACGAATATCCAGTTTATTTAAAAGAATACACATGGTATCTTTGTCTAAATTAAATTCTGGACTGGTTAAATTATTTTGATATTATTCCTAATGGAAGGCTTTGGTGAAAAAACTATAATCACAAACAAATAAGCAATGAAAGAAACGAAAACACAGTGGATTCCATTCACTGCAAATTATTAGCCATCAGCACATTGAGGAAGGTGTCCTTTGCATGCACGGAAGGACAGATTTACCGTGAGCTCAAACTGAGCTCTGTCTCAAGAGACAGGACAGCAGGAGTGTTAATGAGAAACCAAAGAAAGAATTTCTAGACACAAGTGACCTGCCGGCCTGAGCCTGTTCCTGCTTGGCACTGGCTCATTAAGGGGCAGCCCCCCTTCTCTGGTCTCTGATTTCTCCTGCCCCAGCATTGAAATCATTTCAGCAACATTCTAAAGTCAATTGCAAGACATCGCCTGAGCCCTCAAGTGCACAAAAGTCAGGAAGTATCCTGTATTGCACACTCCCCACGTGTAGGGTTTTGGGAGCAATAACAGGCAGAACCGGCATCATGGAGGTAAAAGGAACTGCAGTGCTACTCGGGGAATGACAGAGGGTCCTAGTGACAAAGGAGTGTGCTGGAGATCTAAACCACCCACCACCAGGATAGGAATCTCAGGGGAGCAGCAGGGACTTATTTAAACCTTCAATATTGCCTTTCCAAAGTGCAGGCTCACACACAGACGGACTCTGCTTTAAAATGTCATTACGATGAACTATCACTTGAAAATCTCCATGATTTTGACAAAATTGGAACAAGTGATATAAAAATGAAAGGTCAGAAAAGCCCTGTATGACAGAGCTTAGTTGGCCTGGTATAGATTTCTTCAAAGGCCTCTTTTGCTTACCACTAACGCCAAGACGATGTGTCAAAGTTGTTTAAGATAGGGATCAGTTTTAATGAATGTGACCTCAGCTTTCCAAGGTGTTTAGGTCTGGGAACACTTAAAGTACATCTGTTATTATTTTGGTTGTGCTGAATTTCTTATTTTACATGGTTTCATTTCAAGAGGGGCTGTTTGAGGGAATACAGAGGTAAACTCCTATCACCGTGTTCTGGTTTAATTTTTTAATTTAAACTCTTTATTTCTATAGTTTGTACCATCTGATATTTCTGTTTGATTTAAGTAGTAATTTTATATTGAAATTTTACTTTGACGTTTACATCTCTGCCTTTTGTGATAAACCCAGTGCCAGATTGTCTCTCAGTGCCTTAATTCATATTAGATTTATCATCCTATCAATCCCACATTAAGAAAATCTGTTATCTACTTGCGATTTTTGTACTAGTTCCTTTATGAGAGAATTCAGAGAGATCTGACCTTACCACTTGGGAACTTAGAGAGTGATAGGTAGGAAATGGAATCGAATTACCATCAAACATGTTTGTAGGCTAAATGAACAATGGAGGATAAATCAATGATTGACATGCAGGCAGAGATTGTGCTTGTCTCCTTTGCCTCTACTCTTTCTCACCCTCATCTATTTCTATCACTCATCCATGTACCTTTCTCTCTCCATCCATCCATCTGTCCATCCACCTATCTATCTGTCCATCCATCCATCCATCCATCTTTTATTATATAACTTCCACCTAACTATTTTATAAAGAGGCCCAAAGAATAAGAAAGAGTTGGATTTTATAATATGTAATATGCCTTTTAGCCTCGGATGTTGATATTATTTTGCTAGATCATGATCGAAATAGTCTTAATATCAATCTGTAATAATAACTGGGCAAGTTCTTTTGCAAGGTACTGTATAACACCCTTATTAGCTAAATAGCATAACTATACTGTTAACTTGGATCTCAAAAGAGGTTTTGATATTAATATTGGCTTGTTTAGCTTTACCAAACAAATGGTGAAAACCCTTCACCCAGATTTGGTTAAAGCATTAGACTTCCTTCTAATTTGGTCAGGGCTGTGCTTCTTGGGTGGTCTAATTTCTACTTAAATTGCTTTTCTCCCACTGGCATGTTACTTTCTTGTTTCAAAGCTGCTATCACTCTTTGTGGGAGATCTTTAATTTCTCTAGGTTCGCTTGAATTCCAAATCTTTACCTATATTGTAGCTTTGGAAGTGGATCTTTCCTCTAACACATGCTGTAAATACCTGATGTTAATTATTTAGTATGTGGCCCTAGGGTCTTAGCTGCTCCTTGTTACCAGCCTCTGCTTCCATTTGTATGTGTGGTGTAAGCAGCCTTGACCCCTCCTGCATTTTATTCTCTGTGTCTGCGTTGTTCTGAGAAGGAGGAAAAGGACTACATCTTTCCTTTTTCAAACACTTTTTGATATGAACAGTTACTTCCCGATTGGTGTCTAATACTCTTTTGGATACAAACACTGACACTAAGGAACTCTCACATTATACTGTCAAATAGTCTTAACGATAACTCGAGCTTGGATGGCCATTCTTTCATTCCCTGGGTCATGTGGTACAGACTTTATTCAGTTTAAAAGTGATTCACTCTGTTTAAGAGCTATCTTGCAAAGTTCCCTCAGTTCTCCTGAGTCCTACCTATTGTGGGCACAGGTCCTTGGCTTTGCTTTTAGGTAATGGGCTGCTTCTAGCTTTTGGCTGGCATCTGCCACTCAGGCCAGGCTGTGCCCATTGTCTTCATTAATAGTTACTGGTTGTTCTATTTAGCTCCCAGATAAAATCCCTTTTCTGCTGTCTTTCTCTTGCCTAGAGATTGTTCCCTGTGGACCAAATTCTCTGGGATTCAAAAGAGACATGGGTGGAATTGGACCCTAATTTATCCTGGTGTTTTATATATGATGGTTTCATTTTGATTTGAAATATTTCTCAAAATACTCTCTCATTGAACTATGTGGGAAAATCCAAAACACAAGATCTTGTTCGATTGTATCAAATAGACCAACTTCCTATCATTTGAAAATTGATAGTCAGCATAGGAAAAAAACAACTCTCAAAAACTCCACTAATCGTGTGAATCAGGGCAAAGTCTTCAAGCTTTCCAGACCTCCACGGCCCATGTGGTAAGTGGAGATGACACCACTTTCTACAATTTAATGAAGTGCTGTTGGGCTAAAAAACATTTTCATACTATTTAAAAACGTGAGCCCATTCTAAATTTTATTTGTTAAAGCATGTAATTACCTTTTTTTCTCTGGGATTAGCCATAACTTGAATGCTAAATTTTGGGAAAGTAATTGTCTGTTTTACAAACTGTGTATTATTCAAGCTAATGCTTCATTTAAAAATATATACTTACCATTTTTAAATGAGTTGAAACTATTTTATTCAGAATAAAATGGCCAGTCATAACATGTTATCCTAGTTTCTAATTTTTTTCCTAAAATTGCCTGCGAAGCATGACCTTATTTCAGGTTCAAACATACAAAAAGAGCAACAATGAACAAACAAACCTCCGTGATCAAGTTGTCACTTCCCATCACATACTTTTGGTGCCTGCTTATAACTGTTATTATTGAGCCATCCATATTAAAAAATGTAGTCTTTAAAATAACTGTAGGTTAGGACCCCCAACATTTGGGCCTAATGAAAGATTTCCTAATTGAAAAAGAGTCTAATTTCTTTATTTTCTAAGTTTTAAAAGTACAACTTTCAATGGTAGGACAATTCAAAAACCAAAATTCCTTATGAACACAACCACCCCACATGGAAATAATGCCTGCCGCTTACAGTGGGTGTTCTTTTGCTTGATCTTGATGACAGCTGCCATGAGAGGAAGCTAGGTTTGTTTTTTTATTTCCATTTTATAGATAAGGATACTGAGGTTTGTATAAACTCATTCCACATCATATAATGAAGTGGAGAGAACTCAGGACTAGAACCCAAAGATCTACCTTCAGATCTAATATTCCTTTTATGATAGCTCCGAAGAGAAACATCTTATAAAATTTCCACTACCTGGAATTCTTCAGATTCAGCCCGATTTCTAGGCATGTGTTGAGTTATATCCCATCATACAGAGACCAACCTCTTACAGCTTAATCTTTTTAAGGTCTATATCAGATTCTGGACTAATTCTGTCTGACTGCTTCTACTGAGGCTTAGTTTGGGCCACTCTTTATAGAAGCTTAAGACACTGAATTACGTATTTTAGTGGTACAGGAAAAGGTTTGTTCCGGAGGATCTGTTCGTTTTAACAACTAAGGATTAGAGTGTGGTAATTTATGCTTTGGTACTTAGAGAGTTTATTTTCTGTCCTGGTTTACTCCCTTTCACAGCTAGCCACTGGAGCGTTCGGACGAGCTGTGTGGGCATTCTGGAGTTTCAGGTTGGCCCTCGCTCTCTAGACCCTGGGCCGATTGTAGCAAGCACATCATTCACAGCAGATTCAACACAGTTATTTTCTGGTCATAAAAAGCTAAAGGCTTTTGAATATTGGGTCATTTTTATTACCTAATTTCAGAGTCCTCACCAGCATCATTATGGTTCATACAAACACATGATTTTATGAAATGCTTACTCACGCAAACTTTTGGACGAAGCTATTAATCAGTGTATGTGATTTCCATGAGGGCATTGCTATGTCGTCCACTGGCCTTTCCTCACAGCCCTGGAACAGTCTGAAATAACTATTGCTTTTCTTTTCTGTGTGTATGGTCATTGTGGAAAAAGGATGTGCTGACACCAGAATATAATTATTCGTCTCCTGGGCTGCCTCAAATGTGGTCAGCCAGCCTTCTTTAGATTCCCAGCACATATTCCACAGGCTGCGGTGGTATTTTATTTCTGAATGGACCAGCGTTTGTTTTTGTGGAATTATGCAATTCATTTTCATTACACATTCAAATGTGTTTCTTATTTGACAGCTGATTGTCTTCATTCACAACAGTTTCTTCTTTCTCTCTCCCAAATTCTATCTCTATTTTCTCCTTCTCTCCCTCTCCTTTAGAGCTCTCCCCATGAAATAGGTGGGATCTTACGCAGGCGGACCCCAATGCAGCCATATCCTTTGAAGCACTCCATCAGGGCCAGCATACCCCCTTGCAATTGAGAATTGCTTTAAAAGAGTCAGCTTTGGGCTGGGGGCCTGGAGGGGGGTGCTTTCCAATTACTGTTTCTCATCAACCTGACCACCCTAAGCCATTAAGCCACTGTAATAGTTTTGCTAATTTGATTTCCTGCACATAAACAACCTTTGCTGGGCTTTGAAGTTCTTGAGAAAGGTATGAGGAGTTTCAAATGGCAATAATTCAACTCCAAGCATAAGGCTAATTCATCTTTTTTTTTTAATAAATCAGTAAAACAGAAGTTAATTAAAGTGTAAACAATGGGCAGCATTGTGGCTGAGAGTCTCAGAAAAGGAACCTTTGAAATTCTTTGTGTAATGGATATTACCTGATTACACTCAGAGCAGGGTGGGGTTTA
Source organism: Taxidea taxus jeffersonii (assembly GCA_003697995.1). NCBI lineage: Eukaryota > Metazoa > Chordata > Mammalia > Carnivora > Mustelidae > Taxidea > Taxidea taxus. The sequence continues at coordinate 52,258 of RCUC01168879.1, forward strand.
GGAAAAGATCACATTACTGAGCTCTTTTCTCTTCTTCCCCTTAATGTTAAAAAAAGACAGAAAACCAACAACAACAGATGCTTTTATTTTTTTACTCACTGAGCCGGCTGGAGCTTCCTAAACCCAAGCTTGCTCAGGGAGGCCCTGACTTTGCCAGCCCCGGGTAGGGCAAACTCCATGGGGAGCCCACCCTGCAGGGAGGCAGGGGGTGACAGCAGAGAGAGCAGTTTCCACCGCCTTGCTGGTGGAGAGGATGTCACCACAGCGTGATTAACACCAGGCCAGGTTACGAAAAGGACACGGACTCCCCTCAGCCCTGATGCCATGGGGTTTTGGGTCTGCAGGGGCGGGGATGAACAGAGACCCTCCTCCCTCCCCCCTCAAACTGCTGGCTTGGCTGAGAGAGGTGCAAGGGAGGGAAGATGTAGCTAAAAATAGCCCAAACACCTGAGTGTTTTCAGGACTGGTCCTCTGGTTTTTGATCTTGAGTGAATAGAGAGAAGAGATGTGCAAGGAAGTGAAGCAAAAATTCCAGCACTCCTGGCAACTGGCCTCGTTTTCTCCGCAACTCAAGTTGTGGAAGGAGATGATATATTTTGTTTAAGAAGTCAAATTCCAAGGAATAGTAAAGTGATGTTGCATATCGTCACCTATCACACTACACTTATGATCGCTCCCCACCGTTCTGCAGAGGTGACTGCCTGTGCACACCGTTTGTATCTGGTGTGTGTGCACGCGTGGGTCTGTTGCTGGGAGCTGTAAATGGGGAGCAGAGAAGACTAGGACCAAGACAAGCAGAGGTGGTCCCCCATGTGGAGTGCGTTAAGAGGTTTCAAGAAGTCTCCCTTGCAAAACAATCCATTCCAGATTGTCCCCCAAAATCTTAATTTCACTTTTCACTGACAGAATTCCTATCATTAATGATCTAATTTTGCAGATAATAAGATTCTCTCTTAACAGGCAGGCATTCCTCTTAAATGTCTATAAGCTATTGATATCTTAGAATCAATTAGTCTAATGGAAAGATTTCTTTATAACATCAAGCTAAAATGTCAGCTTAATGGAGAAAATAAGGGAGCATAGTTTTTAAAATATACAGGTGCGGTCAGGATGGGAGCCTAGGATAAGGGCTCTGGGGAAAGGAAGGGGAATAAAAGCTGTAATAAATGATGTAAGAGTGACACTGAGGAATTCGGAGGAAGGACATTGCTTATCTACTAGTGTTGTCAGGGGCCAATCCTGGATATGGACAATGGGGCCCAGGAAGTATTCCCAGACTGATGGCTGGCCCGGGAGGCTGATGCAATTCCCACGTAGGTGGAAAGAGGTGCCTTCCCTGGGGCCTTCGGCGACTCTGAACCAAGGCTGAGTGTCATGGAGCTGATAGGACTTTCCACAGAGTTTCTGAAGTGACCAGGGCCCCCTCTAGCAATCCGTTCCCTGTGTCCCAGAAGAACTCGAGCAGAACCAGCAGGCCTCAGTCCTGGAGGACCACCTGGAAACTCTCCTAATGGAAATACCATTGAGCAAACGCCCCGTGGTAAGATTCACAGACTTTCACATTTAAAAGTGACTTAAAAAAAAAAAATACAGTTGACCCTTGAACAGCACAGGTTTGAAGTATGCATGTCCTCTTATACGTAGATTGTTTTCAATAAACACAGTACAATACTGTAAACGTATTTTCTCTTTCTTATGATTTTCTTAACATTTTTTCTCTAGCTTGCTTTATTGAGAAAATGTAGTATAGGATACATAGAACATACAAAATATGTGTTAATCAACTGTTTATGCTATTGGCAAGGCTCCCAGTCGACAGTGAGCTATTAGTGGTCACATTTGGGGGGAGTCAAAAGTTATACACAGATTTTCAACTGCATGGGGGGTTGACAGCCCTAACCCCTGTGTTGTTCAAGGGTCAATTGCATTTTGAACTTTAGAAACTTATCTATGGATCTAAAAGCTTATCCATAAAAGCAAGTGTTTTTTGAAAGATTTATCCTTAGCAACGGAATTTATTGCAGCTGGGAAGAAGGTAGAACCACATTACCAAAGGCCCCTTATGGCCCAAATCTGGTACAAATTGTATTTTACTTAATTTAATCATTCCAATAACTCTGTCAGGTCAAAATCATCAGTCCCCTGGTATAGATGAGGAAAATTAATTTCAAAGCTAATCATTTGTATTTGAATGGAAGGTAAAGTCAGTAGGATCTGAGCGAGGGTCTAGGGGACTGTAGCACATCAACTTAATTCTTCTGCGTCTATTCCCTTACTAAGAAATACTGTTCACTTATTTATGGGCTGTGTTTTAGGTTGTGATGTATCTCCGATAATGGCTTTCATATCATCAGTGGAACATTATTATGTAGATTCATTGCTTTATAGGCATTTATAGGACTCCAGTGGGATTGGTCAATGTCCCTAACTGAATAAGCAGAGTCTTGAATTAGGAAAGTTTGCATCTCCCTCTTGATGATCCTAGAGTTTTAGAGCCAAATGTAACTGGGAGGTATCTAATTCCATTCCCTTCATCCATGTAAGAGAGACATAAGATTAAAAGAGGAGCAGGAGACATATTTAAGGTCACACAACATCAAAGTGCCAATGTGATCATGGCCTTCCCTTTCTGGGTTTGTCTGCCTCACTAGAACCACCAACTCAGCAGTCTCTCATGAGTCTTGGACCTGAGAACCTTTTGCCTCCTCCTCAGTAGAATGAGTCTGGGCACACATAAGTGTGGGCCTCCTGTGCTCCCAGGGCTGCCCCCATAGCCTTTGCGCTGCCTCCTCCATCCTACCTTCCCAGTCTCTGAAACAGAAGATAAAACAAAAGAAGGAAAAACAGTCTGTGGGTTTGGAATTTAAATAAACAGGGAGGTTAACCAAAAGGCTGGTTTCAATAGATTGGAGGCAAAAGGGATTCCTACAGCTGGAGGCAATTAAATAAAACTAAAAAAGGATTCTCACACTCAAACTACTAGACAAGTTCCAGAGACCAAAGGAGGCTTTTGTTGAAGAGAACAAACCCTCACTTTGGCCCAAGATTAACAGGAGCAGCCTTTGTCAGCATACCTTTTGGGGTGAGAACTTGCTCCTTTTTTTTTCCTGGCTGCCTCTCCAGTTACTGTAATTATGATAGTTCTCAGAGAATATAAACCTTTTAATAGGATCAAATGATGCCATATCTCAGCAATACAAGGTTGGAACGTGCCTTACGATCAGTTGGTAAAGGTTAGGACAGCTGGCTTTCCCCCAACGTGCAAGGAAGCGAAAAAGCCCCAATTTATAGTATTGACTAGTTTCCATGGTAGAAACACTCTACCATGACTGATTTGAAGCTATTAACATGAAATTACTAGTCTACCGATTGTCCAGTTGGGAAGGAGAATGAATGATCGCCTCTTGGGCACAGGTAGTGGCTGCACCTCTGACCTCTGGGAGTAGTGGGACACTTCTCATGTGTCCTTGCAGAGAGGGGAAGATTGGTTATCAACCTGTATACTCAGTCATAACTTGGACTCCATCCATCTGTCGATCTGCTTCCCTACTCCCCTACCTACCTCATCACCTTGGGTTGAAAAATTCAGCGGGGAAACCAGATATTCAATAAGGCACTTTCCGATCCTAATTTTTTGTGATCATGACCCCAGTATGTTATTGCACAGGAACACTCCATCCCTGGCTTAAGCCAGGGAGCTCGCTCTGTTTTTAATGGTGTTCAGGCTCTTCTTTATTTGTCTTCAGAGCATTCATCACCTCTTAACTCTTAGGTATCGACTTGTTCGTGTGTTTTCCGCGGCAGATGAGCTCCTGAGAGTGGAGGCTTCGTTTGTGTGGTTCCTTGCTGTCCCCCAGGACCAGTGACACCTGGCTTTTGACAGGCGTCTAGTAGATGTGTGCTGACTAATGTCCTCCAAACTCTTCCCTATACATTTACAGAAGTTGAGGCTTTAAGAAATGAAGTGATTTTCCTGAAGTCACACAGCAATCTGTGGCAGAACTTAATGTAGAACCTTGCAACTCAGGGCTCTTCCCTCAATCATTCTTTGGCTCTTCTCACAAAGTCTAAGGCCTAGGAAGGTCACATGTGTTTCAAGACTGCAACCTGCAACCTTCAGAGATTAGTGGAATAAAGAGCCGACATTGGCTTGCCCTATTCTACCTACCCTCATACCTTCATATCATGTTCTTTTCCCTCTTTGAATCGTGTTCTCTTCAGGAAAGGTGGGCAATGCTGGCTTGTTTTATGGGATAAGATTAATTTACGGTCTGTGTATATCTCAGTGGATGTGGAACCGTGGTGGCATTTCGATCATTTCCACTCCAGAGATCCTTCTCTTTAGGGCCCACCATCATCAGAGCACCTGGCTTTGGTTTCAGCTCCCTGTTGACGTCAGCAAATATTGGTATCAGGTACTATTTTGAATGCTGGAGATATCAAGATGAGTTACATAAGGCCCCTGATCTTTAGGAGTGCACAGTCTTCTGAGGAGACTGACGAAGGGTTGATTACATGCTGTGGGCAAGTATAAGGACAGAAGAAAATTTCAAAGCATGGGAACCCAGAGTGGTGGGGAACTCCAACACAGAGAGTGATAGAGTATCCTCTAAAAAAGATGAATTTGGGTAATCATAATTTATCTGGTTAGTAGTTCTCTCATTTCCAAAATGATTCATAGTTGTGAAAATGAAGGTCTCCATCCATCTACAGAAGGTTCTACAAAAGAAAAGCTAGAGGCTCTGTAGGAATACCTTGTCATCATATCCCTCTTCCAGATACTGTAGTCAGGTGCCCATTGATGACTAGCCATATCCCATGGTTGTGTCAAAAGACAGTGGCTCTGGGGCGCCTGGGTGGCTCAGTGGCTTAAGCCTCTGCCTTCAGCTCAGGTCATGATCTCAGGGTCCTGGGCTCGAGCCCCATATTGGGCTGTCTGCGCAGCAGGGAGCCTGCCTCCCTCCCCCCTTCCTGTCTCTCTGCCTACTTGTGACCTCTCTCTCTGTGTCAAATAAATAAATAAATAATCTTAAAACAAAACAAAACAAAACAAAAAAAAGACAGTGGCTCTGATTTAACTCCAGCAATGATTCCTTGGTTGTGTCCAGAATGGGAAATGGCAGTGACTCATTAAAACATTTCAGCTTAATTAAGAAAATTACCAGATAGAAATTCAGCAGACTGAATCAGCAAAACCCTCTAATCACAAAGAAATAACCTGACACATGGAGTTGTTGTAAAGTTACGGGTTTTACAAATTACTGGGGGTCTGCAGGTCCAGGGCTTTCAAGGAATGAGGACTGGCAACCTTGCCCTGGGTCAGTGTAGATTTTAATTAAGCGGTAGATTCAAGCCTTCCACGTCTTGAGAAATTGTCACTAAATAGCTTACTTTCTGGATTGCTTTTAGCTCTTTGGACTACAGTGGGAATCCAAACACACACACACACACACACACACACACACACACACACACACACACACAGAGTCAGTGAAACTTAGAGCGGTTTTGTGCTTCGTACATCATAAGTCATCTTAAGTAATGGTGTGGTAGGAAAATGGCTTTTGTCTCAGTCCACTGGTAATGGATGGAAGTTACACCCGGTGTGATGGCTGCCCTGCATTTTACCTGTTGACAATTGAAAGAGAATGAGCACATCAATATTTACTTATCTGACTTAATGAATGTTATCAGGTGGAAAAGGTAAATCAATAATGGCTGAGATCAAACATACCAATCTCCTTTTGAACACACAATGCCCTCATTTATATAAATCTTAGCCACTTGACGGTTCCCCCATTTGAACACATGCACTGCCAGCCCAGCTGAGAGGCCTTCCATCTTGGGTGCTGGCGGCAGACCTGCAGCAACTTTTAAGTGTGACGAGACTGAGGAGCCTTTGCCTACGATGCCAGTGGTTTCCTAATTAATGTGTTAATTGAGAAGTAGAGCAGACTTGGGTAATTTAAAGTTTTGAGTTCTTGCCCTCCCTCCCCCTCCACAGCTCCCCAGCCTCCTTTAAAAGGAAGGTCGGTCATAAGTGGCCTACTGGTGACCTCAGGCGAGGGAGGCTGGGCAGCAAGGACAGATTGCCATCTACTTAATTAGGCAGCTCTGTCTCATTCTTACACCTTCAGCTCTAACATTGTTTTCCCCTGAGGATATGTTTCTGTGTGAAGTTGTGAACAGTTTTAAAGAGAGGAGTTTTCCAGCTTTCACAGGGCTCCCAATAGCTGGTTCCCTGCACTCCCGGCTCCTCCATTTATACCTTCCTTTCCTTCCGTGCTCATTTTGCCTCCCTGGTCGGCCCTCTGAAGTGATTGCCTTCAGCAGGAACAGAGGGGCCCAGGGAGACCTAGCTGAGAGAAGCCACCAGGTAGGACCCGCAGCCAGCCCCACCCCCCCAGTCCTGCCCAGCCCCACAACACACAGGGTTCCCCAGCCTGGGCTCCTCCCAGCAGCCCCTCTTCTGGCTAAAAAGGTCTTGAGCTGTAGGTGGCTCTGTTTTTCATTTGGTGTTGCCCCTCATGCTTAGGCTCTTAAAATATTTCTGCACACCTTTCTCTGCTTCTTTCTAGAAGGCACATTCTAACTGCACTGGGAGTTGGCCTCATTGCAAGAGCTTCAATTTAGGCATTTAAATATGCTTTAAAAAAATCAGTGTCGACAAATTATTTAGCCTTAATCTCCTAGGGTTTTAACAAATACTGAGTTTGGATTGTGATAGCTGAGGTACGCTGGGTTGCTTTTATCTTTGAATACCAGAAACTTGATACATTTCAGAAAACAAAATGGTGATTTATGGTTTTCTCTGTTTCTGAGACAAGGGCTCAATAATAAAATGTGCATGGGAGGGGGTCAGGAGCATGCACTCTTTTAGTCTGATACACCTGATATTTCAATTTCTTTATACTTCTGTGGCCTCCAACTATCTGTCACTGCCCTGTGGGCCAAAGCTTTGAAATACTTTAAAACAAACAAAAAAGGGCTTAATGCCTTCAGGTTAGAGGAGATCTGGAAGGCTACCTGGCCGTGCCTTCCTGCCAGCTCAGAGTTAAAGCCACACCTGAGTCTGCAGAAGTAGGAACCGCAGAGTGGACATGGCCAGCCAGGTCCTGTTTTACTGAAGCCCCTCAGGGGTAGTGGGCAGGAGGTGACTCCACCCTCTGCACTTCTCAAGGGATTTCAAGGCTTAAGAACAGATTCTCTAAATTAAAATGGAGATTTGGGGGCCAAATTCCAGAGATTCCTATCCATAGGTGTGTGGTAAGGCCCTAGGATCTCTTGTAAACCGATTCTAAGTTCAGAGGCCACCCTATGTGGGACTAAAAAAAAAAAGTTCTCCTCATAAATGTTTGAACACTTAATATAAGGATTTACTTATAGATTTCATCACACTGTATTTAGAGTTCTACCATTTGAAAAATAAATGCAGGGAATAGTGAATACATATATGGATGCATCTATCTATCTATCTATCATCTATCTATCCATATTATCCTCTTTGCAAATAACTGCTGAGTTAAATAAAGTAACATTATTGAAAAGTCAGCCTCAGAGCCTGGAAATTCTCTCTATTGGCACTTCTGAATGTGTGGTGCAGATCTGCAAGTTCAGACAATGCTGGTACTTTTCTATATTCTGCTGTCTGGTGGTAGCATTTTGATAAGCCCTATATGAGGAGGAAGGCCAATGACTGACATGGGGATAACACATGAGGTAGGGCATTGTCACTTCCTCACCAGTGGGGTTTTTGTTTGTTTGTTTGTTTTTGTTTTGGTACTCTATCCATTGTAGTATACACAAGACCCTGCCTGCAGTATCTTCATACTCTTATTCTCCCAACTGCCATGCCCTGAGGGACTTCCCTGTCTTTACAAATGGAGAACACATTTTTTGGACTCCTAGGCTCTCCTTTCTCCATCTGACATTTCTTACCCATCCCAGAAGCTCCTGTTCCCTGTGCTTCCCCTTCTCCTGTGGGGTAGCTCCCTGACCAGAGCTACTGCTCTTAGGACATTCCAGTAACACTTTCTTCTCCCTTTGCCCTTACAGACCTCGGTAGCAATGGCTTCCCACCATCAGTGTCTCTGAGTCCTGCAGAATATATTATACCTCTTGACCCCTTGATATGTCAGTGTTTCTTTCCTTTCTAAGAATAATAACAAGGATATTATCAAATTCAGGAAATATAATAACATTTTAATCATATTTTTTATCTAGGGTTGCCTGGTTAAGCATCCAACTCTTGGTTTTGGCTTAGCATCCTGGGATTGAGCCTTAAGTTGGGCTCCATGCTTAGCATGCAGCACGGAACCTGCCTGGGATTCTCTCTCTCTCCTTCTCCCTCCCTCTCTACCCTCTCCCAGCTTGCTGCACACATGCTCTCTTTCAAATAAATAAAATCCTTAAAAAATAATAATTTAATCCAATCTGTGGACCATATACTAATTTCATCATTTATCTTTATAATCATATCTTTTATAATATTTTTCCCAATATACAACCTACCTCAAAATTATACACTAAATTTATTTTTTTGGTACATAACATATGATTATCCATGAAGAATGTTTTTTTTTTTTAAAGATTTTTTGTTTATTTATTTGAGAGAGGGAGAGCATGATTGGGGTGGGTGGAGGAGAGGGAGAGGGAGCAGACCCTACACTGAGCACAGAGCATGATGAGGTTCTCTATTCTAGGATCGGAGATCACCACCTGAGCCGGAGACAGACATTTAACCAGTTGAGATGCTCAGGTGCCCCAGAATAGTTCTTTTTGTTAATATTTACCAACAACTAAGTAATGATGGACTTTATTTATTAATTAAAAAATTTGGCTAATAGATAAAATTTTATTGGTTTTATATTTTTCTCCCACAAACTTCTGTGGAATCTTTGACCCTGGATACAGTATATCAGGGATTCATTCTGTGCATGTTACCAACTGGATTTTATACTAAACTGAGCCAATATTGGTTCTGCTGGGAAGTCTTTGAGTTTAAATCTTTCTTCCAGAATACCGGGGCTTGCTCTGAAATTTTGCCTCTGTGTTTTCTGGCTAAATGCTCTTTGGTTTTAGTCATTCTCCCCTCAAGAAAGACAGAGAGGGCACCTGGGTAGCTCAGTGGATTAAGCATCTGCCTTCAGCTCAGGTCATGATCCCTGGGCCCTAGGATCAAGTCCTGCATCAGGCTCCCTGCTTAGCCTACTTCTCCTTCTCCCTCTGGCAAAGGGAGAACACCCCCTTGTTTGTGCTCTCTCCTTCTCTCAAATAAATAAATAAATAATAAATAAAAGAGGAAGAGATTGCTCCCTTTGGAGGGCGCCCTCACCTTGTCTGAGTACTATTTAAGAAATGGGACGTGGCTTTCCTTGACAATGTACTTGACTCAGGCAATATTGTCAGTTTCTCACTTGAGTAGTAAATCTGAACAATTCTTTGCCAAAGGTAAAGGATGTTCTTTAAAATAGATGAAATTTCTCTCTGATTCAGTTTCTCCAGTTTTGCTGTATTTAAGGCTATTTTATCATTGGTTTTGATGTTTATTTTTTTTAAAAATTCAGATTAGACAAAATAGATCTTAATAAACCATCCATTCAATAAATACATTCCAAGGCTGCTTGTAAAATCTGTACCACTGATCACTTATATCCCCAGCGGCTCCCTCTGTAACGCAGGTTTTTTTTTACTCAAGTCCTTCCATCTGTTATTAGGCCTCCCCTCCTACTTGTGAAACTCTTGGTGTCCAAGGATCCTTTTAGGGAAGCTTCATTCCATGGGTTAGCAGGACAACCTGATGAGGGGAGAAGAGGGCCAAGTCAAGGAAAAGAAGGTCTGGGATGACTCTCAGTTCCACCATCAGCACCAGATCAAGTCCTTTGAACCTCCATTTTCTTTTTTATTAAAAAAAAAAAAGAAGTAATTGCTACTTAACACTTCAATGGGTATGGCGGGGGAGGCATCATATGAGATCCTCGCAAAGAAAAGAACTTGAAAACCATTCAGTACTATGGAAATATAAGGTCGTACTGTTATGAACACTCCTCACAACCAGGGTTGTATGGGGATGGAGGACCATGGAGCAAACTTAATAGAAGAAATTGAGAAACTATATTTTTCAAGCCACCAGTTATTATGAAATCTTTGAGTTTTGTGTTTCCATTTGTTAGTAAAGATATTTGTCAGCTACAGAGTCTTTCCATTTTGGTTTTGTTAGCTATGTGATGATTTGGATAAAAGTGTTTTTTATATTTAATTGTGGAGCACATTATGTATAAATTATATATTATCTAGCAGATAAATTTGAGTCTTTGAACTATGACTATGTTGCCATTATTAGTGTCCATATATATGTAGTTTACCTCTGAGATTGTTTCTTTGAAAGAGTTTTTTCTTTTTTGTCACAATTTTTTTTCTAGTGTTGCTCAATAATGTGCTATATTTACTTATTTATTATTTTTAATGTTTGGCTTCCTTCATCCATTACTCCAACCAGCACCCCCCCTCCGCCGCCCATCCTCTGTCCCTGGCAAAAACCAATCTGTTCCCTGTACCTATTTTGTTTGTTTGTTGTTGCTGGGCTTTTATTTTATTTTTTATTTTATTTTATTTTTTTTTATTTTATTTAAGCTTTTTAAAAAATTTAAACATATAATGTAACCCCACCACCCTCTCCCAACCCCCCTTCCCCCCAACCCCCCTCAGTTTGTTTTATGACATTAAGAGTCTCTATTGGTTTGTCTCCCTCCCGATCCCATCTTGTTTCATTTTTTCTTTTCCTACCACCTTAACCCCACCCCCGTCGCATCTCCACTTCCTCATATCAGGGAGATCATGTCATAGTTGTCTTTCTCCAGTTGACGTATTTTGCTAAGCATAATACGCTCTAGTTCCATCCATGTCATCGCAAATGGTAAGATTTCATTTCTTTTGATGGCTGCATAGTATTCCATTGTATATATATATACATCACTTCTTCTTTATCCATTCATCTGTTGATGGACATCTAGGTTCTTTCCATAACTTGACTATTGTGGATATTGCTGCTATAAACATTCGGGTACACGTGCCCCTTTGGATCACTACATTTGTATCTTTAGGGTAAATACCCAGTAGTGCAATTGCTGGGTCATAAGGTAGCTTTATTTTTAATTTTTTGAGGAACCTCCATGCTGTTTTCCAGAGTGGTTGCACCAGCTTGCATTCCCACCAACAGTGTAGGAGGGTTC
>RCUC01168880.1:0-39230 GCA_003697995.1 Taxidea taxus jeffersonii
GATCAAATTAATGAAGGTATCATTAGATCTCTATTTTAACACAGCAAATTTGTTACATATTACACTTGATGCAGTTGAGCTGTTACATCACTAATTTCGTTTTTCAGAATGTTGGAATTATTTCATATGGAACGAAGGGAATACTGAATACTTGAGATTAATAATTTTCTATTTAAAAACAAGCTGCAGTGTTGTGGTGAGATATTTTGATGAACAGATCCCTCAGTAAGAACTGGGTGTTCTGCTTCTCCAGGAAAAGCAAACACAATCCATGAGGCTACCAGATCTGGCTATAATCTGGGAGAATATATTCTGGGAGAAATTATTAGAATTTAGAGGAAATATTTTCTAGTTCCTGAGAGCTGAGCACCTATGAAGTAGTACAGCATTTTAAAAACAACAATAAAAAAACTGGGTGGGGAGTGAGAAGAGAAAGAAAAAAGAAGGGGAAAAAGGCTACAAGGTTCAACTCCAAGCTATTTTCTGTTATGCATAAATTCCCATATACCATGAAAACAAGTCTCTGGAACTACAGATTAACTGTCCATTTGTTTATTATATGCAGAATTGTCTAGACTCTGTTATGAATGATCTGTACCACTATTGAGAGAAGGACTTCCCATGCCAAAGGCTCTGTGTTGTCAAGATAGTGGCATTTAAGGGCCTAAACCCTGATCTGTCTCCCATTCTTTCACCCATGCCTCCACCATACTAGGACAAGGTAGTAAAAAGACTGTACTTCTTGAATTATTTTATCCTTCTTCTTGGTCTTCCTCAGGCCAAACACAAAGAATGATCTTTCTGTAATGCTAAATGTGTCTCTACCTTCAAGTTAAGCTCCGTTGTACCAATTACCTTTATTATTTTCTAGAGAACATCTCCAGGTGAGCTATAGTTGGATCTGCCATTTAAATCTAATGGTGCTATCCATTTAATAAGTTACCTATGGTTATCACTGATGAAAAAAAAATAAAGAATATTTTCAGGTATACTGAGAAGTATATTTTTCCATCTGTGTCTCCAGTTCAAAGGGCCTCTATAATCTTTTATAAAGATGTTTGTTATTATATATATTTTTCATCCAGTTGATACCTCTCTGAAAAAAGGCATATTCAGGAAAAGTAATCAAGCTAAAGCACTTATATGAGCACACTATGTGATCTAACTTCAGCAATCCAAGCCTCATGTCAATGAGAAACAGAAAAAGTGGACAAAATAGTAGGTTTCAATGTAAAAGATTCATGGGACAATATATCCCATGTCAATTTTTATCCCCAGATTATCTCTCTGTTTGTGCTATGGTTATTTGGTTTTTCCTCCCTCCTTCTCACTGTAATATTCAGTTGCTCCCTCTTGGCTTCCTCTATTAAACCTTAATATGATGGCAAAGTTGTATAAGATAAAACACAGTTACTCACTCCTAAACAAACTTTATCAACTTTTTATTTAACCCCAAGTGGTCTTCAGGAGACTTTATGTGAGATAAGCATGACAAACAAGGGCATTGTAATTGTCTGGAGGTTTGGCTTATTGTTCTCACTGTATAATATATACCCACCGCACAAAGGAAAACCCTGTTCTCCACTCATATTTCAAACGAAATTTCTGGACACGCCAAATGACAGACACTGAACTGTTTCTAGTCATCATGGACTGAGTCTGTAACAATTACAAAAAGAAATAATTACAGCTGAAAATTTAATATATGGGGAAGTATAATTATTCATCTAACCATTCACTGTGTCAGGCATTGTGCTAAGCTGTGAAATATAAATTCAATTAGGTCATCCTCAAGGAACTCAGTTCTCTGGGTGAAAGACACCTAAACATATATTTGTGAGTCCTGCTGGAAGTAAATGCCACAATCAAAGAGGTAAATGATGGGAGTTTAATGAAAGGACTCTTTAAAAGGGATGGAGCAGGAGAGAGAAGAACAGGTGCCACCAGTAGCAGGAAGCATGTAATACCCATGATGAAGAAGGTTAGAGGGTGGATTTGGAGGAGCAAACTGATAATATACAGGACATCAGAAAAGTATATGGTAAGTAAAATAAGGGCATTCCCAAGGAATCTTGGAATCACAGAGGGTTGGTGGGTGGGGACTGAAGAGTGGATGGAAATGGAAGAGAACAAGTTCTGTTCTTTTTATAGGATAGGTTCTTCTACTTTCCATAACACATTGTAGTGGTTCCACTTCTAGTTCAGGAGTGAGGTGGATTGTTCCTGATCATGAGTTGTTTGATGTAAAGATGGTAAAACAGTAAGGTATTTATATTTTTTGAATATATAAGGCATTTATTTACTTTTTCTTTTGTAATAAACATACCCAGAAGTATAGTCAGAACAGCTTTCATCTTAGAGAACCCCTATTGTCTGCTTCTCTGTGTAAATCTCTTCTTTTGCCACCAGGGGGGAATGCATCTCTGGACAGAGCTAAGTGAGAGCACAGGGTATGATTTTAGTTTAAGAATTTGTAGTTTACGGGGGGTGGGGGGAGGGGGGTTGGGAGAGGGTGGTGGGGTTACAGTATATGTTTAAATAAAAATAAAAATGAAAAAAAAAATTTTGTAGCTTATGTCTTTGGCTCTTTGATTCTAAAGGGATCACTTAAATAACCTGTTATGGATTGAACATTTGTGACTTACCTAGATCCATATGTTGAAGCTCTAACTCCCAATGTGACTGTACTTGGAGGTAAGCCTTCGTGGAAGTAGGAAGGTTAAGTGAGATGGAAAGAGTAGGGCCCTCATTCAAGAGCATTAGCATCCTTTTTAGAAGAGAGGTTGTGTGCCATCCTTCTCTGTCTCTCGCTCTCTCCCCCTTTCCCCTCCCTTTCTCTCTCCACCATGTAAGCACCCAGTGAGAATGGACAAAGAAGAGAGCTCACCAGGAGCCAATTGGCCAGTAACTTGTTCTTGGACTTCCCAGCCCCCAGAACTGTGAGGAAGTAAGTTTCTGTAGTTTAAGCTACCCCCATCTGTGGTATTTTATTTTGGCAGCCTGAACTGACTAATACAGACCCAAAAAACTCCATTTCTATATTGTCCTATATTCTTGACTAGCTTATTAGAAAAGAAAGAAAGAAAGAAAATTCCCAAACCCTTCACTAGAATTTGGACAGAAACCAAATAACTCAGATCAGGGGGACTTTCTTAGAATAGGTGATACCTGCACTGAGCTTCAAAGATTGAAAAAGAGTTTAGTAAAGCAAGAAGAAAAGGTAAGTCATTTCATGAATCAGGGTCAAATGAAGAAGACAAGTAAAAAACAGCATAATGGTATAGAAATGCAAGGAGTTAGTAAAGGAAAATGTTTGAAACAAAGCCCTCTTTGAGATCATGAGAGATGAGATCATTAGGGTACAGATCAGATGCCTAAAAAGTATTTGAAAATTTGCAACATACATATCTAATGAAAATACTCCTTTGAAATTTTTAGGTCTGTGGGTGTTTGCTCTCTGTATGTGCCCTAATCATGATTTCTTATTTGGAACTAAGAGGGCTCATTAGGAAATACGACCATAATTGTTTCTGCTATTGAGCGGTATCCCAAGTTGTCCTTTGGCCCATTTCTTTCCATTAATTTTATGAGACCTACAACCTTCCCACACAAAAGTAAGGTTCAGATTTTTCTGTGTAGTTGTTGCAGCAGACATCAAAAACTCTGTACAGATTAAAACATGACATATAGGAAGGAGTGCAAGCAGAGGCACACAGCAGTATGAAAGAAAGCTCAACTTAATTTAGTCTTAAGCTAGAAATCTAGCCAAAACCCTGCTCTTGAACTTTATTTCTTAAAAACAGTCTGTGACAATTATCATATGATCTCTCTGATATGAGGAATTTGAGAGTCAGGGCAGAGGGTCATGGGGGCAAGGGAGGGGAAAAAATGAAACAAGATGGGACCAGGGAGGGAGACAAACCATAAGAGACTCAATCTCAGGAAACAAACTGAGGGTTGCTGGAGGGGAGTGAGGTGTGGGGGGTGGAGTGGCTGGCTGATGGACATTGGGAAGAGTATGTGCTATGGTGAGTGCTGTGAATTTTGTAGGACTGATGATTCACAGACCTGTACCCCTGAAGCAATAATACATTATATGTCAATAAAATTAAAAAAAAAAAAGTCTGTGACAATAATTTCCAAAGACTGAATTTTTTTAACAGGCCAAAATTTTGTGTTAAACAATGAATAAACAAAAATAACCTCACACAAAAGACACTTATCTAGAGGAGTGGCTCTTCTTTCAAGTAAACAAGTTAGTAAATAAATAAATAAATACTAATAGTATTTTATTTAGCCTAAGAAGCACATTTTTTGACATTTTGAGATCTCTAAAATAGGAGGATTCCTATAATAAATGATGGCCTACCAGGCAACAATTATGATGCAATTGTCATTACTCAGCAAGCCTGAAATTAATCATAGTTGTTCATATTGTCCTCACATCAGTTGAGTTATGTGTGTTATTTGTACTGCATGTACAATGCTTAATTACTACTTAAATGTCTTTAAAAAGATGACACTGTGATTCTGTTTGGAAACAAAAATGTGTGTGAACAGAAAAGTATAGCAACACAGCAGATTAACATATGATTAAAAAAGAAATCCGTGGCAAGGTAGAACAAGAGTTCCTTTGCAATAGGCATTGTAAACAAGTTTCAAGTGATTTTTAAAAACAACATTGTGTTACAGGTAACTTAGCTGTATTTCCCAGGGTCCAGGGTCCTGGGATTGAGCCCCACATCAGGCTGAATGAGCCAAAGGCAGATGCTTAAGGACTGAGCCACACAGGCACCCCTCCACAGTTTTATGTTTGTTTCCCTTGGATGGCCATAGTTTTGGCTGTGATTGCAATTTAAGAATGGCAAAACTCTGAAGAGAGCCTCTTCTACAGCTTGCTTGAGAAATCAAAGAAAGGAATTCAAGGCAGTAAAAGCACACTGGAGATGGAAACAAAACCCTTGAAAGGAGAAAACCAAAGAAGAGGAAAAAGTTGATAAATAGCCTAAATTTATAGTTGACCCCTAAATAATCTGATGGCAAAAACTGAGAGCAGCCCTGAAAGGCTGAAAGCACTGAGCCGAGATCTGAACTATGTTATGTCACTGTATGACATTTTAAAGTTTGAATCTAATTGAGTTAATTGCTGACTACAACAAAATATACATATTTTTTGGGGGGGAAGTATATTGTAGAATTCATAGTCTATATAACATAATACATAAAATATCCAGGATAAAATCATCATCTTTAACATATGGGAAGCAAGAACATACCACTCAGTTTCAAGACTAGGGAGTAAACAGATGCCAATATTGAGAAGACTTTAGGTGTGGAATTATCAGGGAAGCTGATATAATTATACTAAGTGCTCAGGTAAAATTTGAAAAAAAGGAAATATTAGAGAAAAAATAGAAAATATTAAAAAAAACAAAGTACAAAATCTAAAGTAGATTTTGGAATTGAAAAACACATCTAAAATAAGAAACTTAGTAGCTGCACTTCATAGCGGAAGGAATATAATAAAACAAAAACTGAAACTAAAGGCAGACATATATAAATCATCCAATCAGAAAATAAAAGACTGAAAGATATACTAAGCTTCAAGGACCTATACATTTATTTATATATATATAAAACTCTTATTTTTATTTATTTTTTAAGATTTTTATTTATTTATTCGACAGACAGAGATCACAAGTAGGCAGAGAGGCAGGCAGAGAGAGAGGAGGAAGCAGGCTCCCTGTGAGGCAGAGAGCCTGATGTGGGACTCGATCCCAGGACCCTGGGATCATGACCTGAGCTGAACTGAAGGCAGAGGCTTTAACCCACTGAGCCACCCAGGCGCCCCAAAACTCTTCTTTTAAAAGGGAGAAGAGAGAGACAATAGGGAAGACAAGATATTTGAACAAACACTGGCAGAAAATTACACAAATTTGCAACAACATATACATTTATAGACTTAAGCTTAGTGAAACTCAAACGGGATAAATTTGAAGAAATTCACACCTATACACATAAAAATCAAATGCCAAAAAATAAGGTAAAGACAAAATTTTGGAAAAGTCTTTAAAGTACCTAGAGAGGGGTGCCTGGATGGCTCAGTGGGTTAAGCCTCTGCCTTTGGCTCAGGTCATGATCCCAGGGTCTTGGGATTGAGCCCTGAATCAGACTCTCTGCTCAGCAGGGAGCCTGCTTCCCTTTCTCTCTCTCTGCCTGCCTCTCTGCCTACTTGAGATTTGTCAAATAAATAAATAAAATCTTAAATAAATAAATAAAGTACCTCGAGAAAAACTCCATATTAAATATGGGAGAAAAATCCAAAATGTCAGAGAATGCTAACAAAAAGCATGAAGATTAGAAGTCAGAATGGCTAAAATTAACAAGTCAGGAAATGACAGATGCTGGCGAGGATGTGGAGAAAGGGGAACCCTCTTACACTGTTGGTGGGAATGGAACCTGGTGCAACCACTCTGGAAAACAGAATGGAGGTTCCTCAAAAAGTTGAAAATAGAGCTATCTTACAACCCAGCAATTTCACTACTGGTATTTACCCTAAAGATATAAACGTAGTGATCCGAAGGGGCACGTGCACCTGAATATTTATAGCAGCAATGTCCACAATAGCCAAACTATGGAAAGAACCTAGATGTCAATCAACAGATGAATGGATAAAGAAAATGTGGTGTATATATATATACAATGGAATACTCTGCAGCTATCAAAATAAATGAAATCTTGCCATTTGCAATGACATGGATGGAACTAGTATTTTGCTTAGCAAAATAAGTCAATCAGAGAAAGACAACTATCATATGTTCTCCCTGATATGAGGAAGTGGAGATGCAACATAAGGGGCTTGGGGGGTAGGAAAAGAATAAATGAAACAAGATGGTATTGGAGGGAGACAAACCATAAGAGACTCTTAATGTCCCAAAACAAACTGAGGGTGGCGGGATGGGGGGTCGGGGGGAAGCGGGTAGGGAGAGGGTGGTGGGATTATGGACATTGGGGAGGGTATGTTCTGTGGTGAGTGCTGTGAAGTGTGTAAACCTGGTGATTCACAGACCTGTACCCCTACATTCACAGACCTGTACCCCTACATACCCCCCTAATAATACGTTATAGGTTTATAAAAAAAAAAAAAAAAGAAGACATTGGAAAACCTCTTTAAAGAACCAAAAGGTAAACAAAAGAACAAAGATCAATAACAATTCTGTATCTGGTGAAAATATCCTCTAAGAATGAAGGCAAAAATGAAAACTTTTTTAATATAAAGAAAAATCAAAGGAATTTGCCACGACCAGACCATCCTGGAATAAATGCTAAAAGAAATTCTTTAAATTGAAAGAAAGTGATAACAAAGGACACTTGGATATTCAAGAATGAATGAAGAGTATTAGAAATAGTGACTATGTGGTAAATAAAAATCATATTTGCTCCTAGTTTCTTTAAATTAATGTTTGTATAAAATTAAGTTTTTTATTAAGTTGATAATTTTAATTCCAGTATAGTTAACATACAATGTTACATTAATTTCAGGTGTACAATGTAGTGATTCGACAATTCTACACATTACTCAGTGCTCATCATGATAGGTGCCCTCCTTAATCCCTATCACCTATTTCACCCATGTCCCCTCCCATTTCTCCTCTGGTAAATATCAGTTTCTTCTCAATAGTTAAGGATCTGTTTCTTGGTTTGTCTCTCTTCCCTTTGTTTTTTTTTTTTCTTTGCTTGTTTATTTGTTTCTGAAGTTCCACATATGAGTGCAGTCATATGGTATTTGTCCTCCTCTTCACTTAGTGAAATAAGCCAGTAAGTGGTAAGAGAACACTCTTTAGGTCCATCCATGTTGCAAATGATTTCTTTTTATGGCTGGATAATATTCCATTTTACATACCTACCACATCTTCTTTACCCATTCATCTATAGATGGACACTTGGGCTGCTTCCCAAACTTGGTCATTGTAAATAATGCTACAGTAAACATAGGGGTGCACATATCCTGTATTTTTGGGTAACTACCAGCTAGTGCAATTACTGAATCATAGGCTAGTTCCATTTTTAACTTTGTGAGGAACTTCCATACTGTTTTCTACACTGACTGTACCAGTTTTCACTCCCACCAATAGTGCACACGGGTTCCATTTTCTCCACTTCCTCTTCAACACTTGTTATTTCTTGTGTGTGTGTTTTTTTAATTTTATTTTAGCCATTCTGTCAGGTGTAAAATGATATCTCCTTGTGGTTTTGATCTGTATTTCCATGATGATGAGTGATGTTGAGCATCTTTTCATGTGTCTGCTGGCCATCTGTATGTCTTCTTTAGAAAAATGTTTGTTCATACTTCTGCTCATTTTTTAATTGGATTATTTATTTTTTCATTGTTGAGTTATATAAATTATTTATATATTTTATATACTCTTTATCAGAGAAGTCATTTGAAGATATATTACCCCATTCATTAGGTTGTCTTTTATTTTTGTTGATTATTTCTTTTACTGTGCAGAAGCTTTTATTTTATCCTAATAGTTTATTTTTGTTTTTATTTCCCTTGCTTCAGGAAACATAGCTAGAAAATTTTACTACTTCTGATGTCAGAGAAATTACCACTTGTGCTCTCTTCTAGGATTTTTATAGTTTCAGGCTTCATGTTTAAGTCCTTAATCCATTTTGAATTATCTTTGTGTATGGTGTAAGCCAGTGGACCAGTTTCATTCTTTTGCATGTGACTGTCCAGTTCTCCCAATATCGTTTGTTGAAGAAGCCATCTTTTTCCCATTACATATCCTTTCTTCCTTTGTCAAAGATTAATTAATTAATCAATTAATTAATGTTTAATTGACCATATAAACATGGTTTTATTTCTGGGCTTTCTATTCTGTTGAACTGTGTGTCTGATTCTGTGCCAGTGTCATACTGTTTTGATTAGTACAGCTTTACAGTATAACTTGAAATCTGGAATTATTAAAACTTGAGCTTCATATTTCTTTTGTAAGACTGTTTTGGCTATTTAGAATCTTCTGTGGTTCCATACAAATTTTAGGATTGTTTGTTCTAGTTCTGTGAAAAATGCTGTTGGTATTTTGTTAGGGATTACATTAAATCTGTAGGTTGCTTTGGATAGTATGGACATGTTAGCAATATTTATTCTTCCAATGCATGAGCATGAGGGTGTCAGTGTCATGTGTCATAGGCACAGAGTGCAGTGTCTGTGTGTAGTGGCTGAGCAAGGCATTAGCCAAATTTGCACTTAGCCCAGGCCAGCCCGCTTGGAGTAAGGGAGTTGTCACAAAAATGTGTGAGTGTAGGCCACTGCTAACAGGTTAGATAGGAAGTGTCTGTGCACCATCACCTCCCACAGGTGGCCCTGGGTTTATAATGAGTGTCAGGGGAGGAAAACAGTGATTGTCAGCTCCTTTGTTTCCAAAGAAGTCCTCCAACAGGCTCTGAAATCAGTAGAAACAGATCTTCCTCCCACTTGCTCCAGGTGTTCTACAAACAGGTGTTTCTATGTTGCTTCTCCTTGGGCTTCTGTCTCTTTAAGGTTGGGATCCAGTTATCCCTGCCCTCCAGGCTTTCCTAGTGCTGAGTCAGCTGACTTTTAAATCTCCAGACTCCTTCTCCTATTAGTTATACAAACTCACAGAATTCACCCTCTCTGATTTTCAAAGCTAGACATGTGAGGAGCTATTTCTTTCTCCTCTCCTCTCTAGCAGCTCCCTCCCTCCAGCAAGCAACTTCTGCCCTTCCTAAACTCTCAGATACAGCTTCTCTACATTTATTTGTGGAGTTTCTCTGACAGTCTTCAGATCCCTCTCTGGTTTTTTACATGGATGTTAGGACTATCTTGTAAATGCGGGTTGGGGTGAGAAGGGGCATCTTAGTCCACCATCTTCCCAAGATTTCTTAAATAAATTTTTAACACTATTATTTGGACTTGATGACGTATGAATGTATAATACATATGAAAACAGTAAGATAAAGAATGACAAGGGCATATTATATGGACTTAGATTGAAATGAATGACTCTACATTTAAATAAAGTAAAAATACTAGTTTCAAGTGAAAAAAATTAAAATGTATATAATAATCATTTTAACAAGAAAAAAAATCAAGAGAAGTAGCCAAAACGCACCCCCCAAAATAAATTTTGAAAGGGATGATTCCAAAGAATACAGGAAGAAAGGAACAGAGAAAGATCAAAGAGACCACACATAAAACAAATTTTTAGACTTATCTTGAATCATTACAATAATTATATTTCTAAACATGCCAATCAAAATCAGAGATGATTAGAAGAGAGTAAGTATAAGACCTTACTTGTCCTGTCGTCTATGGTAAATACACTTTAAATATAGATAAACAGATAGATTCAAAGTAAATGGATAGAAAAAAATATATTATGCATATAGGAAATAGAAGAAGGCTGGAATGACTGTAATAACAGGAGATAAAATAGAATTCAAGATAGTGAGAATTATCAGTTAAAGAGGAACATTTCAGAATCACAAAGTAGGTCAGGTCAGTTCAGCAGGAAGACATAACAATAATAAATGTTTATATTCCCAAAATGGCCTCAAAATACATGGGTCAAATTTGACAAAATTAAAGAGAGAAATAACTCCTAAATCACAGAATATTTTAATCCCCATCTCTGCAGTTGATAGTACTATTAGCTCCCAAAATAAAGATGTAAAGCTTTTGAATAACATTCAAATACTTGAATAACATTCCTAAATATTTGACCTAATTGATATTTGTTAAATATCAATTTCATATACAAAAACTATAGAATACACATTTCCTTGAAATTTACTAAGACCATATTTATGTCCCATATAACAAGTTCCAATTAATATAAAATGATTGGAATCATAAAAAGTATTCTCAGATCACAATGTTATTACCTTAGGAATGAATAACTACAATCTTTGGGAAACTCCCAAATTTTTGGAAATTGAACCATAGAATATGGTTCAATGACCAATATACATAATATATTGGTCAAAGAAGATACCACCCATGAAAGTAGAAAACATTTCAAAATAATACTGATAATAAGAACATAGTCTTTCAAAGTTTGTGGGATACAGATAAAATAGTACTTAGAAGATTAGAAGGAATATCTTAGGTGTTGTTTTTTTTTCTTTAAGAAAAGTTTAAAAACAACAACCTAATGTTTGACCTCAACCAGCTAGAAAAAAAAAAGAGCAAAGTAAGTCCAAGGCAAGTAGAAGAAAAAAAGATAATAAAAATAAGAGTAGAAGCAAACCATCTAAAATAAAAACAAACAATAAATAAAATTAACTGATTAAAACCTGGCTTTGAAAACAATCAATAAAATTGGTAAACAACTAGCTGCACCAATCAATAAAAATCAGAGAACACAAATCACCAATATCAGAAATGAAATACAGGTTGTCACTAAAAGATCTATATATCACTAAAGACCCTAAAGGATCATAAGAGAATGTTATGATAAGAGAATGTTGACTTTGTGTCAACAAATTAACAACATATGACACAAATTCATTCACAGCTACCCTGAATAGCTCTATGTCTACTGAAGAAATTCAAAGCTAAAAACCTTCCACCCTCACACACCTCTCTCCCCCAAACAAAGAAACCAACAGATGGTTTTACTAGCAAATTCTATCAAATATTTAAGGAAGAAATAATATTAATTCTACACAAACTGTTACAGAAAATAGAAAGGCCAAGAAATATTTTTCAATTAATTTTATAAGAACATTAGTAAAACCAAAGACCTTGCAAGTAAATAAACCTACAGACCAATAATATGCCTTATAAACATAGACACAACTATTCACAATAATGTAGTCACAAATCAAATACAGCAATGCATATAGTTATTTAAAAAAACTAATACATAATGACCACATGAAATCCATCCAGGGAATGCAAATATTAGACCAATTTGAAAATCAGTCAATCTAATTTATCATAATAATAGAATAAAAGATAAAAGTCTCATAGTCAATTTAATAGATGCAGGAAAACCTTTTGAAAAAAAATAACTCAGAAAAGTAGTAATAAGAACTTCTTCATTCTGATAAAAAGAATCTAAAAAAACACACAGGAACAGAAATGCCATCATAGTAGTTGCTATAGTAACATCATTTTGAATTCAGATACTAATGATAGAGATGGAACCTTGAAATACATTCACCATGTCTCAAAGCTTTGCTTTGTGTATTATGTTAATCTACTCTTAAGCTAGGAATTCAAGTAACAAATACTTATACCTCTCATTTTCTTGAATTCAGATACCTATACTCTACTTCCTTTTCCTCAACTATAAAATGAGAATCATTATCATTATTGTCACCATCATCATCATCATCATTTCATGGAATTTTTGTAGGATAAAGTGAGTTAATTTATGTGAGATGCTTAGAAAGTACCTGCCATAGAGCAAAGTGCTTTCTGTGTTATTTATTATTGAAAATATAATAATAATTAAGGGTGGCTGGGTGGCTCAGTGAGTTAAGCATCCTACTTTTGATTTGGGCTCAGGTAGCAAGCTCAGGGTCATGATATGGAGCCACAAGTTGGGCTCTGAGCTCAGCTCAGAGTCTACCCAAGAGTCTCTCTCTGTTCCTCTCCCCATTTGTGGTTGCTCTCTCTCTCTCTCTCACTTAAAATAAATAAATCTTTCAAAAATATGTAATAATTACAATATGAAACTTCTGATTACTTTAATATCACAGAATTTGGATAAGAAACCCACATATTATCTTTTAGAATGCTGACATTGTAATGTCTCCAAACTGTTGTTATTTTCTGGGGATTTTTCTCTACTCATACTGATTCCATTTAAAATAATGACTTTTATTTATTATACTGTGGGGCTGTCCTAAATAAAACTTTAGCATCACCATTTCATATACTCATAATATTTACATTTAGTTGGTTACTGTCTGTCTGAGCTGTAACATTTGTGGATGTTACACAATTGTGGAGCAATTGATTGAGAAGATTTCAAGATGGCAACAGACTAATGTTGAACACAGACATAAATAAAGCTTCATTTTACTCATCAAAATATGGATTTTTAGATAACAGAGTATTAAGCAGTTTTAAGAAGTAAGGTGTTTCCTCACTTTATACAGTAAGTATATGATATAAAGGTTTTTGTTGAGCACTGGTGAAGATGGTGGAGAAATAGCAGGCTGAGAAGACATCAGGTAGCAGGAGATCAGCTATATAGTTTATCAAACCATTCTGAACACCTACAAATACAACAGGAGATCTAAGAGAAGAAGAGCAGCAATTTTAGAAACAGAAAATTGACCACTTTCTGAAAGGCAGGACCGGCAGAGAAGTGAATCCAAAGCAACGGGAAGATAGACCATGGAGGGGGGGAGGGACTGGCTCGCAGCAAGGGGGGAGAAATGGAGCACAAAATCAGAACTTTTAAAAGTCTGCTCCAAGGAGGGACAGGACATTGCTCCAGAGGCTAAGACGGGGTGAAGACCATGTGGGGACAGTGTGGTCCCAGGTCCCGCAGGGTCACAGAAGGATTGGGGGTATCTGAATGTGGCAGAGCTCACAGGTATTAGAGCAGCAAAGCCAGCTACAGAGACGGAGCTGAGGAGTGAGCTCTCAACTCAGAGTTACCTTAAATTGTGATCCGTGGCACAGTAAGACCACTGCTCTGTGAGCAGGGACCCCACAGGATCAGGGAGAACCCCCCCCCCCCCCCGTGGGAGATCGTAGGGATCTGCAGGGTTTGAAGTCTACAGGCAGGTCTGTGTATCAGAGACAGAGATGCTTGGTCACAGTGATGGATGAGCTCAGAGCACGGCTGGAGGCCAGGGTGACTGGAGTGATTGAGTGCTTTTCTCCGAGGGCGCATTGAGGAGTGGGGCCCTGAGCTTTCGGCTCTTCTGGAATTTTCATTCCCGTCCTCTGGAACTCTACTCTACAGAAAGCAATCAGGAAACAAAAGATCCCAAAAGTGACCCCGAGCGGATTACTTAGCCCAGCCCCTGGTAAGGGCGGTGCAATTCTGCCTCGGGCAAAGACACTTGAGAATCACTACAACTGGCCCCTCGCCCAGAAGATCAGCAAGAAATCAAGCCATGACCAAGTACACTTACCAAGGAGAATAGAGGAATTCCAGAGGAGGAGAAAGCAAAGCATGGAATTCATGGCTTTCTCCCCATGATTCTTTAGTCTTGCAAAGATAATTATTTTTTTTAATTTTATTTTTTTCTTAGGCTAAAATTCTTTTAACTTTTACTCTTCTCTCTTAACATTTTTTAACTAGTTTATCTTAATATTAACTTTTATTAAAAATCTTTTTTGAACCATCATTATTATAGTCATATTTTATCCTTCATTGTATCTAACTTTATTTTTTGTATATACATAGGGTTTTTTAATCTAAGAAAATTTTGGATAAAACTTCTTCTAATAGGTGAAAATATACTCTATATCTAGCAAGGGCTTTGTTCTAGTCTACAGTCTGAGTAAATTCTCTCCACTTTCTTATTCTTTAAACTCCCAACCAACTTATTTTATCAACTCTTTTTTAGAAATTAAATAAACTTTTTTTTATCATTATAGTCATATTCTATCCATCCCTTCACCATGTTTACCCTTAAATGTTTTTCATTCTTTAAAATTTTGAGACGGAGTTTCTTCTAACACACCAAAATAAATGGGTGACCCTGTTTTAGTCACCAGTCTAATATATATGTATACATATATACACACACATATATATATGAATATATATTTTTTTCTTTTTTCTTTTATATTTTTTTATTTAAAATTTTTTTTTCTGAACTTCTTTTTACCCCTTTCTCCCCCCACAATTTGGGGTTTCTTATGATTTGGTTAAAGCACATTTTCCTGGGGTCTTTGCAACCCTTTTAGTATTTTATTTGCTAATTCATATATTCTTATCTGGATAAAAGGACAAGGCAGAAAAACTGACCACAGAAAAAGAGACAAGAGGCAGTACAAAGGCTAGGGACCTAATCAATACGGATATTGGTAATATCTCAGACCTAGAGTTCAGAATGATGATTATCAAGGTGCTAGCTGGGCTTGAAAAAGGATGGAAGATATTAGAGAAATCCTGTCTGGGGAAATAAAAGCACTTTCTGGAGAAATAAAAAAACTAAAATCTAACCAGGTTTAAATTTAAAAAACCTATTAATGAGGTGCAATAAAAAATGGAGGCTCTTATGCTAGGATAAATAAGGCAGAAGACAGAATTAGTGATATAGAAGACCAAATGACAGAGAATAAGGAAGATGAGCAAAAGGGAGACAAACAACTCCTGAAACACAAGGGGAGAATTTGAGAGATAAGGGATACCATAAGATGACACAACATTAGAATCATAGGGATTCCAGAAGAAGAAGAAAGAGAGAGGGGAGCAGAAGGTATATTAGAGGGAATACTTGTAGAGAATTTCCTGAATATGGCAAAGGAAACAAGCATCAAAATCCAGGAGATGCAGAGAATCCCACCATCTAATAGTTAAATTCACAACTCTTAGTGACAAGAGAAAATCCTGAAAGCAGCCCGTGACAAGAAGACTAAAACATAGAATGGTAAAAATATTAGATTGGCAGCAGACTTATCCACAGAGGCCTGGCAGGCCAGAAAGAACTGGCATGATATATTCAGAGCACTAAATGAGAAAAACATGCAGCCAAGAAAACTATATCCAGCTAGGCTATCACTGAAAATAAAAAGAGAGATAAAAAGCTTCCAGGAAAAAGAAAAAGAATTTACAAATACCAAACCAGCTCTACAGGAAATATTGAAAGGGGTCCTCTAAGCAAAGAGAGACCCTAAAAGTAGTAGATCAGAAAAGAACAGAGACAATATACAGTAACAGTCACCTTACAGGCAATACAATAGCACTAAATTCAATTCTCAATAGGTACCCTGAATATAAATGGGCTAAATGCCCCAATCAAAACACACAGGGTATCAGAATGGATAAAAAAACAAACAAACATCAATATGCTGTCTACAAGAAACTCATTTTCGACACAAAGACATCTCCAGATTTAAAGTGAGGGGGTGGAATATAATTTACCATGCTAATGGGCAAAAAATAAAGTTGGGGTGGCAATCCTTATATCAGATCAATTAGATTTTGAGCCAAAGACTATAATAAGAGATGAGGAAGGACAATATATTGTACTCAAAGGGTCTTTCCAACAATAAGATCTAACATCTTAAAAATCTATGACACTGGGGCGCCTGGGTGGCTCAGTGGGTTAAGGCCTCTGCCTTCGGCTCCAGTCATGGTCCCGGGGTCCTGGGATCGAGCCCCGCATCGGGCTCTCTGCATGGCCCTGCTTCCCTTCCTCTCTCTGTGCCTGCCTCTCTGCCTACTTGTGATCTCTGTCAAATAAATGATAAAAAAAAAAAAATCTATGACCCTAACATGGGAGCAGCCAAATATATAAACCAATTAATAACAAAATCAAAGAAACACATCGACAATAATATAATACTAGTAAGGGACATTAACACTACCCTCACTGAAATGGACAGATCATCCAAGTGAAAGATCAACAAGGAAATAAAGGCCTTAAATGACACACTGGACCAGATGGACATCACAGATGTATTCAGAACATTCCATCCCAAAGCAACAGAATAAACATTCTTCTCTAGGGCATATGGAACATTCTCTAGAATAGACCACATCGTAGGTCATAAATCAGGTCTCAACTGGTATTAAAAGATTGGGATCATTCCCTGCATATTTTCAGACCACAGTGCTCTGAAGCTAGAACTCAATCACAAGAGTAAATTTGGAAAGAGCACAAATACATGGAGACTTAAAGAGCATCCTTCTAAAGAATGAATGGGTCAACCAAGAAATTAAAGAAGACTGGAAAAAATTCATGGAAACAAATGAAAATGAAAACACAATGGTTCAAAATCTGTGGGACACCGCAAAGGCAGTTCTGAGAGGAAAATATATAGCAATACAAGCCTTTCTCAGGAAACAAGAATGGTCTCAAATACACAAACTAACTCTACACCTGAAGGAGCTGGAGAAAGAACAACAAAGAAAGCCTAAACCCAGCAGGAGAAGAGAAATAATAAAGATCAGGGCAGAAATCAATGAAATAGAAACCAAAAAAATAATAGAACAAATCAATGAAACTAGGAGCTGGTTCTTTGAAAGAATAAAAAAGATTGACAAACTCCTGGCCAGACTTATCAAAAAGAAAAGACAAAAGACCCATATTATTTAAATCATGAAGGAAACAGGAGGGATCACAACCAACACCAAAGAAATAGAGACAAATATAAGAACATATGAGCAACTATATGTCAGCAAATTTGGCAATCTGGAAGAAATGGATGCATTCCTGGAGACACATAAACTACCACAACTGAACCAGGAAGAAATAGAAAACCTGAACAGACCCATCACCAGTAAGGAGATTGAAGCAGTCATCAAAAATCTCCCAACAAACAAAAGTCCAGGGCCAGAGGGCTTCCCAGGGGAATTCTATCAAACATTTAAAGAAGAATTAATTCCTATTCTCCTGAAACTGTTCCAAAAAATAGAAATGGAAGGAAAACTTCCAAACTCATTTTATGAAGCCAGCATCGCCTTGATCCCAAAACCAGACAAGGATCCCATCAAAAAAGAGAATTACAGACCAATATCCTTGATGAACACAGATGCGAAAATTCTCACCAAAATACTAGCCAATAGGATCCAACAGTACATTAAAAGGATTATTCACCACGACCAAGTGGGATTTATTCCAGGGCAGCAGGGTTGGTTCAACATCCGCAAATCAATCAATGTGATACAGTACATTAACAAAAGAAAGAACAAGAACCATATGATACTCTCCATAGACGCTGAAAAAGCATTTGATAAAGTGCAACATCCCTTCCTAATCAAAACTCTTCAAAGTGTAGGGATAGAAGGCACATACCTCAATATTATCAAAGCCATCTATGAAAACCCCACGGCAAGTATCATTCTCAATGGAGAAAAACTGAGAGTTTTTCCATTAAGGTCAGGAACACGGCAAGGATGTCCGCTATCACCACTGCTATTCAACATAGTACTAGAAGTCCAAGTCCTAGCCTCAGCAATCAGACAACAAAAAGAAATTAAAGGCATCCAGATTGGCAAAGAAGTCAAACTATCACTCTTTGCAGATGATATGATACTATATGTGGAAAACTCAAAAGAGTCCACTCCAAAGCTGCTAGAACTTGTACAGGAATTCAGTAAAGTGTCAGGATATAAAATCAGTGCACAGAAATCAGTTGTGTTTCTTTACACCAGCAACAAGACAGAAGAAAGAGAAATTAAGGACTCAATCCCATTTACAATTGCACCCAAAACCATAAGATACCTAGGAATAAGCCTAACCAAAGAGGCAAATATTTTATACTCAGAAAGTTATAAAGTACTCATGAAGAAATTGAGGAAGACACAAAGAAATGGAAAAATGTTCCATGCTCCTGGATTGGAAGAACAAATATTGTGAAAGTGTCTATGCTACCTAGATCAATCTACACATTCAATGCAATCCCTATCAAAATCCCATCTATTTTTTTTCAAAGAAATGGAACAAATCATCCTAAAATTTATATGGAACCAGAAAAGACCTTGAATATTCAGAGGAATATTGAAAAAGAAAGCCAAAGTTGGTGGCATCACAATTCTGGACTTCAAGCTCTATTACAAAGCTGTCATCATCAAGACAGTATGGTACTGGCACAAAAACAGACACATAGATCAATGGAATGGAATAGAGAGCCCAGAAATAGACCTTCAACTCTATGGTCAACTAATCTTCGACAAAGCAGGAAAGAATGTCCAATGGAAAAAAGACAGCCTCTTCAACAAGTGGTGTTGGGAATATTGGACAGCCGCATGCAGAAAAATGAAACTGGACCATTTCTTTGCACCACATATGAAAATAGACTCAAAATGGATGAAGGACCTCAATGTGAGAAAGGAATCCATCAAAATCCTTGAGGAGAACACAGGCAGCAACATCTTTGACCTCAGCTGCAGCAACTTCTCCCTAGGAACATTGCCAAAGGCAGGGGAAGCAAGGGCAAAAATGAACTATTAGGACTTCATCAAGATCAAAACTTCTCCAGAGCAAAGGAAATAGTGAACAAAACCAAAAGACAACTGATGGAATGGGAGAAGATATTTCCAAACGACATATCAGATAAAGGGCTAGTATCCAAAATCTACAAAGAGCTTAGCAAACTCAATACCCAAAGAACAAATAATCCAATTAAGAAATGGGCAGAGGACATGAGCAGACATTTCTGCAAAGAAGACATCCAGATGGCCAACAGACGTGAAATAGTGCTCCACATCACTCGGCATCAGGGAAATACAAATCAAAACCACAGTGAGATAGCACCTCACACCAGTCAGAATGGCTAAAATGAACAAGTCAGGAAATGACAGATGCTGGTGAGGATGCGGAGAAAGGGGGACCCTCCTACACTGTTGGTGGGAATGCAAGCTTGTGCAACCACTCTGGAAAACAGCATGGAGGTTCCTCAAAAAGTTGAAAATAGAGCTACCCTACAACCCAGCAATTGCACTACTGGGTATTTACCCTAAAGATACAAACATAGCGATCCGAAGGGGCATGTGCACCCAAATGTTTATACCAGCAATGTCCACAATAGTCAAACTATGGAAAGAGCCTAGATGTCCATTAACAGATGAATGGATAAAGGAGATGTGGTATATATATACAATGGTATACTCTGCAGCCATCAAAAGAAATGAAATCTTGCCATTTGCGATGACGTGGATGGAACTAGAGGGTATTATGCTTAGCAAAATAAGTCAATCAGAGAAAGACAACTATCATATGATCTCTCTGATATGAAGTGGAGATGCAAAGGGGGGGTTTCGTGGGAGTAGGAAAAGAATAAATGAAACAAGATGGGATCAGGAGGGAGATAAACCATAAGAGACTCTTAATGTCACAGAACAAACTGAAGGGGGCAGGTGGTAGGGGGTTAGGGAGAGGGTGGTGGGGTTATGGACATTGGGGAGGGTATGTGCTAGGTGAGTGCTGTGAAGTGTGTAAACCTGGCGATTCACAGACCTGTACCCCTGGGGCTAATAATACATTATATGTTAATAAAAAAAATTTTAATTAAAAAAAATAAAGGTTTTTGTCTACATTTTGTGGATAAAAAATCGAACATAGCAGAGCATGAGTAATTTGTCCATGGCTTCACTGCTAGTCAGAAAGAGGAATAAACTCAAATCTGCCTGATTCTAAATGCATCAATATGTTGTGTCTCATAAAAATGTGACATATTACTTAGTAAGTCTGTGACTAAAACACGATGGCTGTGTAGTACCTTACAATAACTGCATTCCTTGGATACCTTTGTCACCTAGTTTGAGAAATGGTGTTTTTTACCACTGAGCACTGCATGCTTTATCTGACTATAAATTATCTATCCCAGCTTTGCAATAATATACATGGCTCTCAATTCACTAGCTTTCTGTAGCCTGGTAAAAGTGGCCCTTGAAAGCCTGCTTACTTCTTAAACTTTTGAAAAAATCAGAATATTTCCATCTGAGCTAGCATGCTTCCTATTTTCTGTTCCATTACCGCAGGTTTCATAGCATATATTGTAATGCCCCAGTTCATTAAGTCTTTTGCTGAAAAATTAATTGCATCAGAGCAGCAGGCCCATCCCTCACCATTGATTACTTTCCTCCCTCTACATTATGATTCATTCCAGTCATGCTTCTCTTTAACTAAGATTTTTGTATTCATTTTTGGTTTTGTTTTTTTTTCTAGACACACCCTGACCATCAGAGATGCACATGTACTTTCTCATGCTGACAGTACACAGTATATGCTTCTGATATGGAACTTTTTTTTTCTTTTCAAATTGGAAAGTCATTATTTTTTACTTGTTAAAGTAATCAAGTAACTAATACAAACAAAATTAAGCTAGAAAATGCATGCCCTTGTAACCCCTTATTCTCACCTCCACAATAAGCAAACACACATTGAAACCTGGAGAAATAAGACTAAATTTCCAACTAAAAGTTTATCCCAATACCTATCAAAAATAAGTGCCAGATTCTGTAATTCCCATTATCAATCAGGGCTGAAAGAGAAAAACTGGAACCTCTAGGGTTAAAACAGAAAAATTTTTGACAAAGATAATGGAAGAGTTGAGAAACCAGATGGGATGGTGAGGCAACCCTGAGATTAGTAACAGCAGGAAGTTGTTGCTGTCACTCCTCAGACTGGATTGGTAGAATACTAAGTAAGAGGCAGTAGGAGGAGTAGGTTGGGAGTAGTGATCTTGATGGGAGGACATTGCTTAGAATTTCTAGCACATAGTTTATGTTCATATCCATCTATGCTATCATCTATCTATCTCTTTAGAGAGAGAATGACTTTAAGTTGGTTTTAGAAAGGTTTAGAAATTCTCTTCACACAGTGTACCCCCTAACTGCCTGCACTCAGGGGACTCTTCCCACTGTTTTGCTTGTTGGGTGTGTCATTGGCAGAAGGATAATGGGAGTAGGAGGTGTTACCAGTATCAGGGACCTGGAGTTATCAGCTGGAAGTTCAGCCACCGGGGCAGTGTCATTCAGCCAAAGGCACTGCCCTAAAAAGGAGATGGAAAATAATAAACTTGACTTATTTCTTCTATCCAATTTTGATTCTGCTTCCAGTTCCTTCCTTTGGCAGATTCAGCTGGAAGGCAGCTGACATATGTATCTGGGGAATGCAGCCTAGAGGAGTCAGTCCTTCTATAATGAAGAAGAAAGAAGAGAAAGCAAAGAATGGATTTAAGAGAAAATAAGCAAATGGCCAGTACACTTCAGATACTAGATTATCACCAAGCCTTTTAATATTGCCACTCTAGCACGAAAATAAATACTGTTTTCCCTTAATTCGTGGTTGGGTCAAGCAATTTTAAATGTTTATTGGTCATATATATTTGTTTTAATTATCTGCTTATACTATTAATGAATTTGGGGGGGTATGTTGTTTGTGGAATCCTTTAAAAAATTTTGGTAGAATTTCTTTATCCACTCTTTCGACTTTTTAGTAACTCTTTGTCATATATATGTGATGATTTCCCCCATTTTGCCTTTCAACTTTGTGCCATTTCCATTCACAAATTTTAACTTTTATTTTGTCATGTATGTCAATCTTTGCTATTATGTCATTCTTTGAAAGGTCTTCTGCACCTCAATATTATAAAAACTGTCTTGATATGTTCTTTTTATACTTTGATGGCTTCATTATTCCTGCTTAATTCCTTAGTCCTTCTGGGATGAATTTGAGAATAGTGGCAGCTAAAGGCTGAAATCAGTTTTTTTCAAATCAGTATGTAATTTTCTTAACACTGTTTATTAAACACTGTCCTTTCCACACTTATTTGAAATGTTAGCATTGACTTACTTAAATTATATTTTAAATAATAATTGCCTTCATTTATGAAGGTAGTAGCTTTAATCTTTACAGTATCCAAATAATTCCAAATAAGCCCACAAGTCTTGAATCTAATAATGTTAACTTTAGCTTCATATTTCCATTTTGAATAAACTGGCAAGCACTTCTGGCATTAGTCCTGAATTGCTTTGACTGCTTCTTTCCTTATCTTTTCATTCTTGCATAACTGGACAAGAAGTATAGTTAGTGATGCCTCATCACTTAAATATAAATACAATAAAGTTTTGAGTATGAATGGGGCACCTGGGTGGCTCAGTGGGTTAAAGTCGCTGCCTTTGGCTCAGGTCATGATCCCAGGTTCGTGGGATCGAGCCCCGCATCGGGCTCTCTGCTCTGCAGACAGCCTGCTTCCTCCTCTCTCTCTCTCTCTGCCTGCCTCTCTGCCTACTTGTGATCTCTGTCTATCAAATAAATAAATAAAATCTTTAAAAAAGGTTTGAGTATGAAGATGACATTAATTAAACAAACTAATTAAACAAAATTAAAAATTAAAAATTACTATGATAATTTAAAAGATGTTAACAACAGCTAACATCATACTTCATGGTGAAAGACTAGAAACTTTCCTGTAAGATCAAGAGTAAGACAGGATGCAAAATGATTTTCACCATTTCTATTTACTGTAGTATTGGATGTCTTAGCCAGAATAATTAGACAAAATGATATAAAAATCATCACTGAGCTACACCTGGGTAGCTCAGTGGGTTAAAACCACTGCCTTCGGCTCAGGATGTGATCTCGGGGTCCTGGGATCGAGCCCTGTGTCGGGCTCTCTGCTCAGCAAGGAGCCTGCTTCCCTGCCTCTCTCTCTCTGCCTGCCTCTCTGACTGCTTGTGATCTCTGTCAAGTGAATAAATAAAATCTTTCAAAATTAAAAAAAAAAGTCATTCAGATTTGAGGGTGACTGGGTGGTTCAGTTGGTTAAGGAACTGCCTTCAGCTCAGGTCATGATCCTGGAGTCCCAGGATCAAGTCCCACATTGGGCTTCCTGCTCAGCAACCCTCTCCCTTCTCATGCTCTCCTGGAGACTTGTACCCTATTGATGCAAATGTAAAGTGGTGCATACACTTTAAAAAACAGTATGCAGTTAAAAAAATTTTTAAAGAGCAGGATACTAATAAATAATATTCCATTTTATGTATACACCACATTTTGTTCCTGCATTCATCTGTCAGTGGACATGTATACTCTTCCACCTTTTGACTATTGTGAATAATGGTACTATAAGCATGGTACTATATAGCAATTCTACTCCTTGAAGGGGTATTTATACATACATGGAATATTATTTAGTCTTAAAAAGGAAGGAAATGTGCTATATACAACATGGATGAAACTTGAGGATACTGTGCTATGTGAAGAGAGCTAGTCACAAAAGGACAATGCTGTATGATTATGCTTACATCAAAATCAGAGAAACAGAAAGTAGAACGGTAGTTGCCAGGAGCTGCAGAACTAGGGGATGAAGAATTATTTTTAAGGGGTAGGAATTTCCAGGGTAGCCTGGGTGGTTCAGTTGGTTAAGTGCCTGCCTTTGGCTCTGGTCATGATCCCAGGGTCCTGGGATCGAGACTCGCATCAGGTTTCCTGCCCAGGGGAGAGTCTGCTTCTCCCTCTCCCTCTGCCATTCCCTGTGCTTGTGTTCTCTCTCTCTCTCTCTCTCTCAAATAAATAAATAAATAAAATCTTTTTAAAAATTCCATTTTGCAAGAAGAAAAGAGTTCTGTGGATGGAGAATGGTAATGGTTGCAGAAAAATGTTAAAGTCGTTAATGCCACTGAATTTTACACTTAAAAATGGCTAAGTTGGCAAATTTTTATGTTACATGTGTTTACCACAATTTTAAAAAGTCAGTATTAATGAAAAGATCATTACAAATTCTTTGACATTAATCCTACTAAGAAATGGAACATGTTTCTTTTCCACTTGAAAATATGCTGTTCTCTTTTTTAAGATTTTATTTATTTATTGGAGAGAGAGAGAGACAGAGATAGAGAGTGCGGGAGCAGGGAAAAAAGGGAGAAGCAAATTCCCTGCTGAGCAGGGAGTCAAATAAGGGACTCAATTCCAGGACCCCGAGATCACATCCTGAGCCGAAGGCAGACGCTTCACTGACTGAGCCCCTCAGGTGCCCCCAAAATACACTGTTCTTATTGAGTGTCTTTTAATATACAGCATGCCACAGAAGCGACACTGCAAGTTTAAAGGCTGGTTTAGAAAATAGAAAGCTTTTCTCAGGCTCTACATTTGGAGCCACTCACCCTCAGAACTCCACTGCCGTGCTCTGAGAAAGCCCAGGCTGCCAGTAGTGATGTGTAAAATGCCCTGGACAATAGGTGGGCCTATTGGGTCAACAATCTTCTGTGATAACACCAGCCCTAGCCACTGTGTGAGTGCAGTTGTATGAGAGACCCATAGAGAACCACTCTGTCTTGCCCAGTCAAACCCCAGAACTGTGAAAAATAGGATCAACAAATGCTTGTTGTTTTATACCATTATGTTTGTGGGGAGTGCTATGCAGCTTTACACAATTCCAGCAGTTGCCAAGAGCA
Source organism: Taxidea taxus jeffersonii (assembly GCA_003697995.1). NCBI lineage: Eukaryota > Metazoa > Chordata > Mammalia > Carnivora > Mustelidae > Taxidea > Taxidea taxus. The sequence continues at coordinate 25,074 of RCUC01168880.1, forward strand.
GAGGTTATAGAATCAGAGGGACTAGAATTTGAATTTCAACTTTATCTCTTATGAGCCATATGTGATCTCAGAATTATCACTTAATTATCTGTAAATTGAGAATAAAAGTACTTCATAAAATTGGTCTGAGTATAAACGAGATGTATGTAAAAGACCCCTTACAGTAACTGAAGAATAATAAGCTCTCAGTATTTTACAATAGTGGTCAATATTGCTGTTATTGCCATTATTCTAAAACCTGTAACTCATCCTCATTAAAATAATTTACATGTGAATTTCTGTTAAAACTCCCCTTTATCAATCAAAGGAATTTAATATTTCTAATACTATATCTCCCCAATTTAGGTTAGATCCCATTTGAGTTGAAGACAGGATTTTCAAATAATATATTTTTTCTACATTTGGAAGTTACAGAACTAAATTAACTTTTATAGATTCAGTCTCTATTTCTTGCAGGATGTTTAGAAATTCTTGGATGTCTGAATTTTCCAAGAAAGCAGTGCATTGCTTTATGGCCACCGAAACTTATTTAGCAAAATCTTATTCCTCTGAGAATTAAAATTTAATGTATAATCAGAGCTTCATTCATTTAAAAATATCTGCTGGCCATCCATTTAAATTAGGAGCAGGGAGAAAAGAAAGGTTTCTTTAGATCAGTTGCATTATTGAATGACTAGAATATTATCAATTTCATTTTTTTTTGAAGGCTTGTAAACTACAGAGGTACTGAAGCTATTGCCAAGTATACAGAAACTATCTTTGTAAATAAAATCTCTGGAGATGGAGGAGTCTCTCTCTCAAGCCCAGTACAGTGCAGTGTGATGCAAATGGATCTATTTCTTTCTACTTTTCTTAACATATGGGTGGTTACTACCACTTTCTTTACAAGTGGAGAAAATCATTTATAAGGAGCTCAACTATAAAAAAGTGTAATCACCAGCAAATTCTTCTTTAGCATAGGAAGCACTATTTTCTAGTTTCCTGCTAATGATAAGACTGGAGTTGAAACACTACTGTTTCTGTGCGGTTATATAAAATGTTATGCTTAAAAATCCTATTAAATACGTCTGGGGATTGTATACATTAAATGAGTTTGCACTGTTCCTTATATCTCTCAGACTTCTATGTCAAATTTTTAACACACAAAGGATTCTTTATTATATGATCTCAAATGAGGGACCTCAACTTCATTGCATGATAATTCTATTTTTGTTTCAATATTAGAGGTGAGAGTATATGCCATATTAAGGGAACAAGTAAGTTCCATTTACATTTCAAAGGTAATATTTGCAAACTCAAAGACAGTGAAAAGAGAAAAATGGCTTAGGAGGTGTATTCATCCTAAAAGTGTTTATGTAACCCTGGTGGAACACATTTACTCTTAAGAGCCACATAAATGCTTTGCAAACATCTGTAAAGTTCAGTAGAAAATCTGGAAGCTCTTGTTACTCTTTGACAGTGATATGTGAATGACAAACTTCTGCTATGTGAGGAATTTTGAGGCTAGAATAAAGTCTCAACCTTTAGAAACCATCCTTTGTTGATATCCTTTGCTGTCACTAACATGCAGCCTATTACATGGGCTAAATTTCTCCTTAAGATAGGGCAGTCCCATCTTATCCCTGCTCAGCTCATTCACCACCATCTAATTAACAGCCATTCTTCACTTTTCAGGCTTTTCTTACTGTTGGTTTCTATAGCACAGCCCCACAAAGTCAGCAACCCTGTAGTAATGATCAAGAGAAGGGTTCCAACAGCTGGAATGAAAATCCTGAGGCCAATTAGCTCACAGTCCATCTTTCTCCCACTCTCCACCAAAGTACAGATGAAGACCCCTACCCAGCCTTTATTTGACAGTCCTGCTCATGCCTGTGGTCTTTTAGGAAACACAAACCACTATTCCCTTTCCATTCTGCCCTTGAACTTGGGGAGGGAATATTTGAGAAAAGAAAGGGAGAGGCTATGATCAAAAGATACACAGGTAAGAGATAACTGCTGCCTCAAATCCATAACAATTATAATATTTAGCATATTTAGTATAATCTATAGCCTTTAAACATTAAGACTGTTACAATGATTATTATTCAATAAGTTTTCAGAAAAAAACATTTTTAATATCTCAGCTTGCTGTAGAATAACACAGTCTTTTCCAACCTTTTTTTTTTTTTTTTTTTTTTGAGAGAGAGAGAGAAAGAATTTGAGAGCAGAGGTGGAGTTTGGGGGCTGTGCAAAGAGAGGGTGAGAATCTTAACAGGCACAGCATGGAGCCTGATTTGGGGCTCCATCTTACAACCCTGAGATCATGACCTGAGCTGAAATCAAGAGTCAGATGCTTAGGGGCACCTGGGTGGCTCAGTGAGTTAAGCCTCTGCCTTCGGCTCTGGTCATGATCCCAGGGTCCTGGGATCGAGCCCCACATAGGGCTCTCTGCTTAGCAAGGAGCCTGCTTCCCTTCCTCTCTCTTTGCCTGCCCCTCTGCCTACCTGTGATCTCTGTCTGTCAAATAAATAAATAAAATAAAAAAAAAAAGAAAAGAGTCAGATGCTTAATCGACTGAGCCACCAAAGACCCCTCCAGTCTTTTCTCTTAATAACAGATTTTGGAATATTTCTGAAAGTCCTTCATTCAGAAACCACTTACATAAATAATATGCATATACATTTAGTTTGGGTATTTGGGGCAGAATATCATTAGATATATCATTTTATATACATATTTATAAAATCATAGTTATATATAAAAGATACATTAAATAACATATGTAGTATAATCTAATAATTTTATAGTGATATATTTTAATATTATATATAATATATAATATTTTTAAAAATACATTTATACATGTATATATAATATATTATTATTATATTAGATAACATGTAATAATATATATAATATATAATACATAATAATATATAACATTATATATATAATATATATGATATATAATATATAAATATAAAAATATTACATATAATAATTTATGTATTAATGCATGATATTACATGTATATTAATATATATTACTAGATATAGTAATATCTAGTCATTATATAGTGATATGTATCAATATGATATTGATTTAATGTTATAAAATCTAATAGGCATAAAATTAAATATATATGTAAGGTTACCTACATATATACACACTTTATTTTCTTTTGCGAGTGATTATAATTAATTTTGGAAATAGTCGCAACTCAATAAAAGCCAATTTACCTCTTTTTTTTTTTTTTAGTGCTTTTTAGCATTCAGTAGTATTCAGGTCAGAGGGCATGCCTTCAACTGAAAGTAAGAGAAAACCAATTCAAAATGGGTTAAACAACAAGAAGAAAATGTGTTAGGTAACAGAAGAGGACCCACAGGGAAGGCAGCTCATTCACATTCTTTTCATCTGCCTCTTGTGCCATGTTAGCACAGTGGTGCAATGGTATATCACCCAAGTCAGCTCCAGGCATCACACCAAACTTCACAATGCCTACCAGAAAATGCCCCCTTCTTGTGTGTCTTCTTTTTTAAGTTCATGAGAGCCTAAACCAATTGCTGGTACAGTGACTAGAATTACCATGTTTAACTCAGAGTAATCATTATGTTGAGGGAAACGGATTACATTCCCTAACTAAAAGATTGTAGGGAAGGAGCTGGAGGGCCGGAAAAAAAAAGTGGAGCTCTGCCAGCAATGATGAAAAAATGGAATACTGTTAAGAATACCGTCAGAGAGGCAATAATGTAAGGTTCTCTCGATTAGACGATTTGAAGAGAGTTAACTGTAGGTACTACTTACAAAGGTGTGATGGGACTTAAGAAAACAAGGTGTACTACAGAACCTCGTGGCTCGTGGTAGCAGGGAACTGTGCTGTCTCTAGGTCTGAGGAAGTGAGCAGTAGAAATGGTTGCTAGGAACCAGGGTGGTATCTAACTGACACTGTAGCTTTTATTAGACAGAAGCATCTAAGGCACAGGAACTTGCCATGGAGGAAGTCAAATATCCCAACCTTATTTTAGTTCATCTTCTGATTATTTACTGATGGGACACAAACAAAATCAGAAGTCCTGAAGGTCTGTGGTTATAGTCCATAGCATTTCTCTTCCCAGGTCCAGAGCAGCCTAGAGATGGGTGGAGAGAGAATTTAGCAGAGAAAAGGGAAATATTCAACATAGATATCAATACTGGTAATTATTGTTACAAGTAAAGTAAATGCTCGCATCTAACTTAGTGTGTGTCATATACAGGGCCTGCTATAGTATTTATGTACAATTTATTCAAACCTATATTCAATTTTTAACTATTATAAAATTGTAGCAATTATATTTTTTACATATATGTGAGTGTTTCTTCAGTAGTGGATTTGCTGAAACAAAGGGTAGGCAAATTTCAAATACCACTAGATATTGCCAAATTGTCATTTAAAGATGCTAAACCAATTGCCATTCCTTCCATTTTTTTTAAACTTTTTTTTTTTTACTTTATTTAAGCTTTATTTAAACATATAATGTAACCCCACCCCCCTCACCCAACCCCTCTTCCCCCCACCCCCCTCAGTTTGTTTTATGACATTAAGAGTCTCTTTTGGTTTTTCTCCCTCCCGATCCCATCTTCTTTCATTTTTACTTTTCCTACCACCTTAACTCCCACCCCCGTTGCATCTCCACTTCCTCATATCAGGGAGATCATGTGGTAGTTGTCTTTCTCCAGTTGACTTATTTCGCTAAGCATAATACGCTCTAGTTCCATCCATGTCGTCGTAAATGGTAAGATTTCATTTCTTTTGATGGCTGCATAGTATTCCATCGTATATATATACCACATCTTCTTTATCCATTGTTTATAGCAGCAATGTCCACAATAGCCAAGTTATGGAAAGAACCTAGATGTCCATCAACAGATGAATGCATTCCTTCCATTTTTAAATCTTGTCAAAATGAGGTTAAATATTATTCCTAAAGGGAGGAGTAAAGCATTATATACATTGTTTGCTTTCATTATTTATTACAATCAAGGATTTTTTTTTCATATTTCTTATTTAGAGGTTCATCATTTTTTCATTTGGCTACTTCTGGTCCTTTTACTTAACATATTGTCTGCTTATATCTTTTCATCAGATTTTACAGGATTTGTTTTTCTGTTACATATATTATCTTTGTTATAAATATTTATCCCCAATATCTTATTTTGTGATTTTTTCTGTTTATTCTTATCTGTTTGAAACTTTTTTCAGAAATTTTAAATTTTTTACTGAGATATAATTGACACATACTATTGTATTAGCTTCATGTGTGCAACAGAAATATTAATCTTCATGTGGTCAAGTCTGTCAGTCACTTTCTAGTTGATTTGTTGTGTTGCTTAGGAAATTTCTTCTCCTCCAAAAATTTTACAAAACTGTTCTTTCGTATTTGGTAATTTACAAATAATTTTAAATTTTAGCTCTCTAATTCTTATGAGTTAATTTTTTGTTTTTTATGTATAATGTAAAGTGGACAACTAACGGTTTCCCCTAAAGGATAATCAATTAATGTATAATAATATAATTTATAATTCCCACATATTTGAAAAGCTACTTTTTTATGAATCTGTTCTCGGCTGTTTATTATTTTTCACTGTTCTATTAGTCTATTTCTATGCCCATGTTAAAAGTTTGATTGCCACATCTTTATAGAATATATTCACGTTATATAAAAGAATTATCTAGGGGTGCCTCAGGGGCTTAGTTGGCTAAGTTCCTGACTCTTGATTTTGGCTCAGGTCATGATTGCAGTGTCCTGAGATCCACCCCCAGGTTAGGCTCTCCATGCAGTGAGGAATCTATTTAACATTATCTCTTTTCCTCTCCCTGTGCCCCTCCCCACACTTGTGTGTGCTCTCTCTCTTTCTCTAAAATAAAATAAAATAAAATAAATCTTTTATAAAGAAAGAATTACTTAAATTTTGTCATCAGCTTTTCATAATTTTCTTGGATATTGTTATGAAATTGCACCCTTAGGTAGATATGAAGATAAAAAAACCTTCAAGTCCTATAATGCTATTAAATATTTAAAATAACATTTGCATTAAATTTATTAGTTATTCAAAATACAGTTGGTACTTTTACCTTTACTCTGGCACTTGGTTTATGTAAGTCTTCTTTCATGTCTTTGATAAACTTTACAGTATTTTTTTCCTCTAAATACTTGCACATTTTCTGTTTATTATTTTATTAAATCTGTAACAAGTTTTCTTACCCTTTAAAGTGGCATCTTTTCCTCTATTATATTCTTTTCTACTAGCTCTGGCTGATATATATACATAAATGTTTGGATATTTTATTTAGTTTTGTACCCAGTTTTTTAATGGACTATAATTGTTTTAATCATATTTTATCTGATTTTTTGAATTTTCTTGAAGAAAATTCCATAATCTTTAAATAATAATTCCATTGTCATATTTTTATTTTTATTTTTTATTGTCATATTCTAAAAAATATTTGCTAGTCTCATTTGTTTTCTTTCTAAATGTCTATTTATCTCATATATATATTTTTTATTTTGGATATTCTCTGTAGTAAAGCATTACAGTGGTGATAAGCAGACATTGTGTATTTTGTCAATAAAATTATTTTGGTAATTCTCTATTACTATAGATTTTTATTTTTAAAAAATTTTATTATTTATTAAAGAAAAAATATATTATCCTCCTAAGCTTAATTTGCTAAAATATAGTTTTATCTAACTATATCCTCAACAATCCCCAACTGCACTACTTTCAAGAGCAATGCAGTCAACTCTATTTCTAGACTACAGTTATTTATAAAACATCAGACACCAAAAAAGCATTGCATAATAATAACAATAAAATAATAATAAAAATTAAAATGACTAGTAAATATTGAGGTGTTATTCTAGCAATTTTATGTGTATTAGCACATTCAATCCTTACAACTTCTCCAAAAAATAGATACTCTTATAGTATTATATTCCATCTTATAGCTAGGGCACACAGAACAAGAATATTAAACTTTCTTACTCCAACACTTTCATTAGTGGTGGGAAATGGCTTCCAGAATTCTGACTCTACCTACCTTGCCCTTAGACACTAGTTTGCTGTATACACTGTTAACTAATCAAAAAGTTGAGGGCAGAGCTTTCCCAAATTATCTTTTTTTATTTTCTAAATATTAAATTAACCCTTTTGTATTTCTTTGACCAATACTCAGGAAAACCTTTTTAAAGAGCCAAGCTAATCATTGTCAGAGACTTATTTTGTACTACTTGGATAGTTTTATGGTTTCCATTTTGTTTGTTATGTTTCCATTTTGTTTTACAGGTATGCAGAGAGGCAGGCAGAGAGAGATAGGAGGAAGCAGGCTTCCCGCTGAACGCAGAACCCGATTCGGGGCTCAATCCCAGGACCCCGGGATCATGACCTGAGCCGAAAGCAGTGGCTTTAACCCACTGAGCCACCCAGGTGCCCTTGCTTCCATTTTGGGAAGACTTTATACTAGAGTTCAGATTAGAAATGTAGACTTCCCTTCACCTCCAGTTCTGTCAAGCTGCAAAACAATCAGATAGCTTCTGGCCACCTAGAAATCCCTCCTAGGTTGATCCATGTATAATTTTCTGTATTGACTCTTTTGATGTACTACTTTATGTAAATGCATAATTACTTTAAGGCTTAGTAGAGTAAGGTCTTTTATGTAAGTCTACTTGATTTAAAAAAAAAAATCATGTACTCCACAGATGACTTGTGAAAAAAAAATGGCAAACAGTGGATCTTAGTATATACAAATAACCAAATAATCACATACAGGATTTTTAGAGGAAAAGAAAGAAAATAACCACCATGGGGTCACCTGGGTGGTTCAGTTGGTTAAGTGTCTGCTTTCAGCTCAGGTCATGATACTGGAGTTCTGGGATCGAGCCCCATGTCAGGCTTCCTGCTCAGCAGGGAGCCTGCTTCTCCCTCTCCCTCTGCTGCTCGTCCTACTTGTTCTCTCTCTCTCTGTGTCAAATAAATAAATAAGATCTTAGAAAAAAGAAAAAAAAAACACCATGTATTAAGTGCACATATGTTATGGGAGTGGTGATAAGTCCATTTAGAAACATGTCTTACACTTGTGTCCTCAAAACTCCATGAAAATACTCATTATCCCCATTTTTCACATGAAGAAATTGAGTTTGCAGATGTGTCTGAAAATATTGTACCATAAGTTGCACTTGCTATAATTTCATTCTTAAAATATATAACTCTTAAAACATCTGTATCTAGAAGTCAACTCACATACTCTGTTTGCTTTAGGAGGTTCTTACCTAGTGTATCTTCCATTGTATAATCTGACCTCACAGCCAAAACCGACTACCACTACAAATTCAAATGCTACCAAATTAGGAGATCCTGTGAATTTTATTCAGTAACATAAATCTTGGAATAACTAGTTGGTTACTTCAGTGTCTTTTATAAAAAATAAAAATAATACTACTCTGTGCACTTGCACAGTGCTATAATAGTAGGCTATTCAATGACCTGGATCATTTTTATGAATACTTTCTAAATGGCAGGCCTAGAGTCTTGAGACTTTAAAATTGTAATATACTACCCTGTCTCCTCTAGTACCATTAATGGTCAGACTTTGGGTCCATGACATCGCTAGCCATGGGAAGCCAACCATCGTAGTATTCAGAGTATTAAGTTAACATTTTAACCTTATGGAGTGATAACTAAATCCCACTCTAGCCAACCAACAAACCAACCAACCAAACCAGCCTTGGAAGTTTCCACTCCCAGGACTGGATGGAAAGAAGTAACTGAAGTATCTCCACAGAGACTAGTAACCAAATAATATATATAATTCCATATCTCTTCAGGGTCTTTGGTAGAATGATCCAATTTATGAAATAGGGTATTTGGAGAATTATTTCCCACTATCATGAAATGCACATCCTTTCTTTGTGTATCTCCCTTTGACTGTTATAAGACCATATAGTAAGATGTAAGTATAGGGCCATGGTAGCGAAATTTTCCACACTGAAGAGTGAAAAGAAGGTTCTTTTGGATTCACTACATTTTCTTCAAATGATTCTTTCTGAAAGTATAGTAACATTCAATAAGTAGTTATGAATTTTTAGTTATTTATCCCTAGGATAAATACAAATCTTGCCATATATGTCAGTTTTAGAAATGTTGGTCAAATAAATGAGTTAAAAAACAATAGAAACACAGTTTTGCAACTTCCTAATCACATCCACTCTAGTGAGAAGATGAACATGTAACCCTTAGTCCTCTCCTCCTTTTCTAGCAGAATCTGGTATAAAAGTGGTAAATTCCCATTCTGAGGAATCTTGCTTATATCTGGCAATTGGTACATATTTCCTACAAAATGAGTCTCGCAATCTAGTTGTAGATTACATTCTGTAAAGTATCAAGGCTGTGGAGGTGCAAGACCCAATATGATAGTTGCCAGACATGATCTTTCTTCAGAGAAACTAAATCACTTACAAATAACTTCAAATTTTTGATTTTTGTAATGGATGCTGGTCTAAAATAATTGGAATATAATTAGTCTTGGAGTATAGAAACTTAGGATCTAGTCATATATTTATCACCAACTAAATAGTTAATATTGGGTAAATAATTAAACTCTTCAAATTCCCTCATGTTAGAATTAGGAGATTGGGCTCTGATCTTTAGGATATCTGTAGCCTTGAAACACTATGATTATGAAAGCATGTGCCTTATATTCAAATAGATATATAATGCCAAGATTGTAATGTTTTGATTTTATGTCATTTGTCAGTTTATAGCTACTATGAGAAGAGATTTTTGATAAAGAGCATAACATCTACACACAACACTGTCTCTGAGGAAATAATTTTTTTTTACATTACTTATTTATTTTAGAGATAGTGTGCACATGGAGAGAGGAGTAGAGGGTGAGGGAGGTGGAAGGTGAAAAAATTTTAAGCAGACTCCATCCTGAGTGCAGAGCCAGATGCCAGGCTTGATCTAATAACCCTGAGGTCATGACCTGAGGCAAATCCAAAAGTTGGATGCTTAACCAGCTGAGCTACCCAGGTGCCCCATGGAAATACAATTGATTTTATGACTATCTACTTTATAATAAAGTTTTTGGAGATGTGATTTGGCATAAAGTATACCATGCATAGAGTAACAAAGTGCCACTGTGTTTGAACAACTATACTTTTTGTAGTATTTTTTGCCTTATACATTGTGTGGGTGCATTATATTTTTGACCAAGTTGATAAAAGTGCCACTCACACCTGCTTGCACATTCCAACCATATGTGTCTTCATTGTCAATGACTTTCTCCAAAGGTAATAAACTATATATATGTATATATTTTTACAGTCCATCAGTCAAATAATTACCTAAGTATGCTACTAAAACTAAATGAAGTCATCTCTCATTTATACTTAAGGAGACACATGGCTGCACATTGCTTCTATCCATTGAGGCAACTTGGCAAAATAACGTTTGATTGCATGGACATATTATCAGAGGAACTTTTAAATGGGTAAATGAGTAAGATAGTTTTAAAAATTGATTTTTAAATCAATTAATTTTAAACCCTTACCATAAGGAAGGGTGACCTAGATGCTTTGTCTCCTGGCTTTTATAGGAAGTGTATAATACTACTTTTAGCTAACAGAAGATAAGATGAAGTTGACAAACTAAACATGACTAAGGCAAACTCATTCTCAATAGTCTTTTAAGATATATACACTACCACAGCAAAGCAAGAAGTGAGCCTTTCTAACCAGATTCCAAGCATATTCTGTCATATTACTGTAGTTATGAATCTTTTTATCTCATGAGGAAGGCATGGTATACTTGAAATGTACTTTGTATCCGAGTAGATGATAGTTTTCTAAAAGGTTAATTGCTAAAAAAAGGGGAGAAATTGAATCTTAGGTAACCACTATAGTCCAATTGTTGCATAAAAATCTTTTTCTCTATTAAAAGAAGTCAGATGAAACCTTTTACTTTCTTGAAATCAGTTTCTTGGTTAATATTTTAAATTCATGTCACAAAACCAGTTTCTGTCTGTTGTATTTATTTTGACCTTCAAAGTAGTTATGTAGGTGATGTTTTAATAAACCAACTTTAAAAATAAATTAATTGAATCTAAGAGTATATGGGACTTGTCAAAACACAAATTGTTAGAGCTATCACTGAGCTGTTTCATGCTGGAAGAGGAGGAATATGAGTATATTACAAATACTCATGAAAGGGGCACCTGGGTGGCTCAGTGGGTTAAGCCTCTGCCTTTGGCTCAGGTCATGATCTCAGGGTCCTGGGATCAAGACCAGCATCGGGCTCTCTGCTCAGCAGGGATCCTGCTTCCCAATCTCCCTCTGCTTGCTGTTCTGCCTACTTGTGATCTCTTTCTTTCTCTGTGTCAAATAAATAAATAAAATCTTAAAAAAGTATTCATGAAAAAGTCTAAAAGTTCTACAGATGTCATGCTGAAATCCATTTGTATTTTTGCTTCATAATTCTAAAACAAAAAAACAATATTTTCTTCAGTTTACATTATTTTACTCAATTGTCAAACCCTTAAGAATAATGTGATATGTATAAGGTTATATCGTAGGGTTCTAGGGGTATAAAGATAAATAAAATATCATCTGTCTGCCAAGAAGCTAAACTAAAATCTAAATCTACATTATTTCTACATATGTTGTTTGATTTTATACTACCAATAACACATCGTGCTCATTGAAAAAAATGAGAAAATTAAGACTCAGGGTAGATAAATAAATTAACTACTATCTTTTAACTGTTAAATTCAGAATCAAGAATCATAATTTGAATGTCTGCCTTTTTATGGGTAAATAAAATTTCTACTATATGATTCACTACATAGATTGTTGATATTACAGATATTTATAGAATATATTGGTTTTATATATAGACTTTAAGAAAATATAATAAATTAAATGCCATTTTAGCCCTTCTCCCCATAGAAAAGGAGAAACCAAGGTTCAGAATTAATTTTATAAAGGAGTAAGAAGAATTAGTTTATCCAGAATGAACCAAGGACTTAAAATATCTAATTAGGAGGAGAAGTCAATATGATGGAGAAGTAACAGGTGGAGACAACATCAGGTAGCAGGAGATCAGCTAGATAGCTTATTAAACCATTCCAAACACCACAAATCCAATAGGAGATTGAAGAGAAGAAAAGAAACAATTCTAGAAACAGAAAATTGACCACTTTCTGAAAGGTAGGACCGGCAGAGAAGGGAAGCAAAAGGGGGGGGGGAGGAGACGGGGGGGGGGGGGGGGGGCTGGCTCCCGGCAAGTGGGGGAGCAACAGGGCACAAAATCAGGACTTGTAAAAGTCTGCTCCACTGAGGGACATCACTCCAGAGGCTAAACCAGAGTGAAGCCCAAGTGAGGTCAGCATGGCCCCAGGTCCCACGGGGTCACAGAAGGATTGGTGGTGTCTGAGTGTCACAGAGCTCACAGGTATTAGAGTGGGGAAGCTGGCTACAGAGACAGAGTCAAGGAGTGAGCTCTCAACTTGTGGTTTCCTTGAACCATAATCATGGCACAGACCATTGCTCCGTGAGTGAGATGCCCACAAGATCCAGGGAGACCCCACCCTGAAAGAGCTCAGGGATCTGGGGGTTTGGAGACTCCAGGCGGAGCTGTGTGCCAGAGGCAGAGATGCTTGGTCACGGGCTGAGTGAGCTTGGAGTGCAGTGGGAGGCTGAGGAGATGGGAGTGATTGAACTCTTTTCTCTCAGGGCACACTGAGGAGTGGGGCCCTGAGCTCTCGGCTCTTCTGGGCTGGTTATTGGGAGGCCACCATTTTCATTCCTGTCCTCTGGAACTCTACAGAAAACGTTCAGGGATCAAAAGCTCCCAAAAACGAACCAAACCGAATTACTTAACCCAGCCCCTGGTAAGGGTGGTGCAATTCTGCCTCTGGAAGAGACGCTTGAGAATCACTACAACAGGCCCCTCCCCCAGAAGATCAACAAGAAATCCAGCCAAGACCAAGTTGACTTACCAAGGAGAACAGTGGAACTCTAGAGGAGGAAAAAGCAAAGTATGGAATTCATGGCTTTCTCCCCATGATTCTTTAGTCTTGCAAAGTTAGTTAACTTTTTTTAATATTATGTTTATTCTTATGCTAAATTTTTTTAACTTTTACCCTTTCCTCTTTTTTTTTTAAAGATTTTGTTTATTTACTTGACAGAGAGAGATCACAAGCAGGCAGAGAGGGAGACAGAGAAAGAGGGGGAAGCAGGCTCCCCGCTGAGCAGAGAGCCCAATGCGGGGCTCAATCCCAGGACCCTGGGACCACAACATGAGGTGAAGGCAGAGGCTTTAACCCACTGAGACACCCAGGTGCCCCTTACCCTTTCCTCTTTTAACGTATTTTAACTAGTTTATCTTAACAATACCTTTCATTAAAAAAAAATCTTTTTTTTTTAATAATCTTTTTTGAACCTCCATTATTATAGTCATATTTTACCCTCCATTGTATCTAACTTTATTTTTTGTATACACATAGGGTTTTTTCTTCTAAAAAATGTGGGGTACAACTTCTCTAACAGATCAAAATACACCCTAAATCTAGCACCAGGCTTGTTCTAGTCTCCAGCCTGAGCAAATTCTCTCCACTTTCTTTTTCTTTATTCTCCCAACCAACTTACTTTACCAACTCCTTTTTAGAAAATAAAAAAAAAAAATTAACTTTATAGGCATATTCCATCCCTTCATTGTGTTTACCCCTATATATGTCTTTAATTCTTTAAAATTATGGGAGGCAGTTTCTTCTATGAGACCAAAATACTCCCAAAAGTAAGTGGGTGACCCTGTTCTAGTCACCAGTCTAGTATATATATATATATACATATATATATATATATATATACACATATATGTATATATATAATATAAAAAAGAATTAATATATAAATTCTTTTTTATATTTTTATATATAAAATATATTTTATTTATTTGTTTTCTTTTTAAAATATTTTTCTGAACTTTTTACCCCCTTTCTCCCTCCCACGACTTAGGGTCACTTCTGATTTGGTTAAGACACATTTTGATGGGGTCTTTGCACCCTCTTGGTATTTTATTTGCTTCTTCATATATTCTTATCTGGACAAAATGACAAGGCAGAAAAACTGACTACAAAAAAAA